>PJQD01000096.1:5924-77667 GCA_002922495.1 Rhodotorula taiwanensis | reverse complement strand
CGCGTCGGAATCAACCGTTCCGAATGGGCAGAGGCTAACTCGAGCAGACTGTGCCACGTGCTGCGGAAGGATTGGACGCGCTTCCGGGCGGGCGTCCTCCCTCCCCCCTGCATTCGGCCGTTTGCCTAGGGTTCTTTCTCGGCCGTATGCAAAAAGTTGAGGGTGTCAAACTCCGCGACGTCGGTGGGGAGCGCGTACCGCGAGGGCAACGGGAATTAGAGAACTTCTTGTCCCGCCACCGCGAATCGCTTGGTCGGCGAACAACCTGGGCGAGTAAGCATCAGCTCCTGCGCCGGACAAATTGCGCGCCGAACTCCCGGAAGCCGTCTTCCGTCGGCAGTGAACACATTTAACGTGATCGACTGGGCAAGGAATGCAGAAGGGAACTATCGCGAGGTGAAGGATAAATTGAGAAGGTCACCGAAAGGCTTGGACGGGTCTGTTTGTGCCTGTGGCGCTACAGGATAGGTTGCCACAGTTGCATCGCACGCGTCACAGCTGACAGATGCACTCGGGTGCGTCTACTGTACAGCCTGCTGGGAAGACGGCGGTAAAGTTCCGTACAAAAGCGCCGGCGGAGAAGTCTGCTGCGCCAAGCCTCTGGCTTGCTTGGGTCGCAGCCGTGGCTTCAGCACCGGTCCGGCTTACGAACAAGCCTGCAGTGTGTCTATCGCCCGAGTTATAACGCGGGGATCCGCGTTCTTGGTCGGCCGAAAGGAGTGCCAGAGCAAGCCTGTGTTCTTTTCAGACCATTCTCTCTACAGCGAGCCAACATGAGCGCTTCATCGGACTCTCTCTCGGACAAAGCCTACATCGAGCACAAGGAGGATGTCGCCGCCGACGTCAAGCCGCAGCAGGAGGAAGAGGCGCAGGCCGTCGACCCCAAGTTTGCTATCCGTGTGCGGCGCAAGATTGATCTCCGCTTGATCCCCATCCTTGCTGCGCTATACTGCATCAGTTTGATTGACCGGTGCGTACTTGCAAGACGCGCCAGTAATAAACGAGAGCTGACCATGCGGCATTCGCAGGACGAACATCTCTGTGGCGCGGGTGGCTGGGATGGCCAAGGATCTCAAGCTGACCGTCGGCGAACGGTACTCGATCGTAACCTGCGTCTTCTTTGTCCCGTACAGTGAGAGACACTCTTTCTGCTGTGCGTTTTTGTGCGCGCGTGCTGATCTACCCACCCCGCAGTCATTTTCGAACTTCCCTCAAACCTGATCATTCGCAAAGTCGGCTGCCGGAACCAGTTGTCAACCATCGTTATTCTTTGGTACGCTGGTCCGCCGGACAGTATCGAAGAGACTGAGGCGCTGACTAAATCGCATCCACAGGGGAGCCGTCATGAGTAAGCGTAGAGCGGCGCGATTTGCGAAGGACAACATGCTGACCCGCTGCTCTGCCCGTTCCGCAGCCGGAATGGCTTTCTGCAAGGTGAGAGATTATCGCGCTCTGCGTATGGGCGACGGAAACTGACGCGGAGGCCTCAACAGACGTGGCAACAGCTTGCCGTCTGCCGTGTTCTGCTTGGCTGCCTCGAAGCGTAAGCGGACCCTGTATTCGCGCGAGCCGAGTTGTGTACTGACCACAACCTTCCCAACAGCGGCTTCTTCCCTGGCTGCGTTTAGTGCGCTTGACCCCGCTTTGCAGCTTTGTCTCGGCGAGAGCTGACGAACAAACGATGTGCGCGCAGCCTGATTGCCACGTGGTACAAGCGTTACGAACAGTCTCGCCGCTTCGCCTGGTTCTACCTCGCCTCGATGTGCATGTCGGGATTCTCGAAGATCATCGGTTACGGCATGTCGCTCCTCGCCGGACGCGGTGGCCTGAACGGCTGGCAGTGGATCTTCCTCCTGTTCGGAGTCGTCACCATCGCCCTCGGCATCATTTCCATCTTCCTCATCGTCGACTTCCCGGACAAGGCCAAGTTCCTCACGCCAGAGGAGAAGGCGTACGCGATCCAGCGGGTTCAGGAGGACCGCGGTGATGCAATTCCCGACGAGATGACCCTCGCCAAGATCGGCACCCACATGTGCGACCTCAAGCTGTGGGCGTTCGGCATGTGCTTCATGTGCTCGACGGCCGCGTCCTACGCGTTCAGCTACGTGAGTTGACCAGAGTTGCCGCACGTGACGAGTCTGGTGGCGTTGCGCAAGCTGACAGCATCTGTCTCGGCAGTTCCTCCCCGTCATTCTCAGTGGCGCTGGATACAGCACAAAGATGTCGCTCATGCTCTCGGCGCCGCCCTACGTCTTTGGAGCCGTGTACACGGCCGTGTCCGCCCACTTCAGTGACCGCTACCGGCAGCGCGCTCTCTTCATCGGAGGAGCTTCGCTCATGTGCATGATCGGCCTGTTCCTCATGGCATTTGTCGGGCCCATCGCCCCTCGTTACTTGGGTGAGCACGAATCACTGCCGAAGCTCCTCTTTCAAACGCCATTTGTTGATGTCCCCGTCTTCAGGTGCATTCTTTACGATCGCCGGCTGCCAGTGCAACGTGTACGTCTGCCTACGCTCTCAATGGAATCAGGGGATTCCTGGCTGACCTTTGCTCGAAACAGACCCGCCATCATCGCCTACCAGAACAACAACATCCTCTCGCACTCGAAGCGGTCTGTCGGCTCAGCGTTGTGAGCCCTTTTCAAACTGTCTCTGCTCTGTCCCCGCGCGTCAGCGTGCTTACTTGTCAATTCTCGCTCGAAGGACAATCGGACTTGGGGGTGTGGGAGGAATTTTCGCAAGTCTAGTCTACCGCGAAGCGGACTACCCGAAATACCTCCCTGGGCTCGGCGCGACGAGTAAGGCACCCCTGTTCACCTCTGGCCGCGCCGGCGCGGTACTCGTCCGACGAGCTACCGCAGGAAGAGTGGGACTGACGCGTCGATCCCCTTTTTTCCCACAGTCGGCTGCCAGGCGACGATCCTCATCATCCTCGCCCTGCTCTCGTTCCACTTCCGTCGCTGCAACAAGCGCGCCGATGAAGGCACGTTCGTCATCGAAGGCAACCCGAGGTTCCGCTACACGATCTGAACAGAAATGCGCTGTGGCGAGCGGACGATGCCGAACGTCCGAGACTCGGTGGACAGGTCCGCCCGCCGACTCGATCTGCTTCCCTACGTAGTATCAGTGCACCTGTATTTGTCAAGAGTGTAACGGGTCGTTCGGCTTTGTAAAAAGCAGAGCTCTGCTCGGCCGAGGCAAGCCGATGTTACGTTAACCAGAGACGAGTTTGCGAAGGCAACTGAGTCGGACTAGAACCGACTCTCGAGAGCATCCGCACAGGCCAAAGAGTCTGCTCGACCTCGTGTGAGGGTGTCAGCGGCTGTCTGGTTCAGTTCAAAGAGAGAAAGCGCCAGGGACAAAAAGGAATGGAGGAGCAGGGAATTGAACCCCGGACTTCTCGCAAGATCGACGACAACATCGTTGGAATGCGAAGCGAGCGCTCTGCCCCTGAGCTACACCCCCCTCCGATATGAGTGCACCCCCAGGTTAACATATACAATCCACACTCCAGATTGCCTGAGATTGTCTGATATGCACTTTCACGTGCAGGCGGGCTGTGTGCTTGTCTACGCCCTGACAGCTCATATAACAGCCGTGTTTCGCGCACTGTACGTATAGCGTTGAACTTAGATTCTATAACTTGTCACCTCAAGGTTTCGGCGAGACGAGAAATAGTCCGTCTCGAGAGCTGCCTCATCGGGCGGCGACGACGAGAGTCCGCTGACGTTCGCTTCTATCATCTTGCAGCTCGTGCTCGGGTCAGCCA
The DNA here is from genome assembly GCA_002922495.1 of Rhodotorula taiwanensis. Lineage (NCBI taxonomy): Eukaryota > Fungi > Basidiomycota > Microbotryomycetes > Sporidiobolales > Sporidiobolaceae > Rhodotorula > Rhodotorula taiwanensis. Next base: position 73,898 of record PJQD01000096.1, on the reverse strand, counting down.
TGCGTTCTACAGCTCTCTTATTGAGTGCTACCGCTCTGCTATCAGCTGTACTGATCGCTAGCCCGCTCGAGCGGAATACTGTCGTCTTTGCCGAGCCGAACGTGCAAGCCGTCCTCAGCGACTCGCCAACCGACCTCTGGCAGCAGTCCTTCCAAGCCGAGAGCAGCGTGGACGAATACTGGGACGAACAGGATGAGCTGGCGACCGGCGACGGAGATGACGACGACGAAGGCTCGACGGGCACAGGCCATCTCAGCCAGTGGAGTCGGCAGAACAAGGTACGTCAATACTCGTCAATGACACCTCTTGATCCGCCAGCGGAGAGAGCAAACACCTACGCAGGGCTTATGCGCGCGAGATCAAATGACTGACGGGCGTTCACTGCTCAATAGGAGGATTTCATCGCGGATCTCAAGAACAATGACGCAGACGATTGGATCATCGTGATGGGAAACGAAGCGGGAGACCTCGACAGTCTCGTCTCGGCGATGGCCCTCTCGTACATGTACAATCATCTCGATAAGCCGCAGAAAGCTGTTGCGCTGTTGCAGACGGAACAGGGTGCGCAATCTCCGGGGATTTGCGCTTCCAGCGACAACTCGCTGATTCCGCCTTTTGCAGATGCCCTCGACTTGCGACCAGAGAATGCACTTGCACTTCATTACGCTCGTATGAGCTCGGGGCATCGCGATCTCCTCAGTGAGCGAGCCCGGGACCTAACCACGAACCAGGTCGGACGCACTGACCCTGCCATTCTTAACAGCAATCGATGAGCTGCCGATCAAGGTGAGGAAAGCGTGTGGATGAGCGCGTGCGGATGTGAACACGAACTGACGGGTTTGGCCTTCAGCCGAACGACCTCTGGCACCGCATCAAGGGGATCGCGCTTGTCGATCACAATGTCCCGCGGGCGATCTGGGACAAAGCTGAGATTGTCGCCATCATCGGTACGCTGGCAGACTCAGAGCGTCGACGCGACATCACGCTGACTGTGCAATGTAGATCACCACGACGATCGTGGGGTCGCGAACGAAACCGCCAACCCCCGTATCGTCGAGTTGGCCGGTTCCTGCTCGTCCCTCGTCACCCGCTACCTTCTCGACCAGCTTCCGGGCGCCAGCTCGGCGTATCCGATCCCTACAGACGCCGGCGAACTCGAGGTGCTCGACACAGACCCAGTCGGCGCCGAGGCGATCGACCTTGCGGGCGAGCCCGAACTGAATGTGCATGGTCCGCTCCCGAAGGAACTGATTGAGCTCATCCTGCGGACCAGTGCGTTGCTTGTTAGATGGGGAATGTAGCGCTGCATGGGCTGATGTCTGTCACACCAGTCGCGATCGACACGGACGCCCTCAAGAAGGACTCGTCCAAGTTCGTCGACAGGTATACCGCGTCTCGCCTCTTTCCTCGCAGCTCATGGAAACATCGCAAGATGAAGGACGTAATGAGTATCCTCGACGACGATATGACGCAATCGCGCAAGGCCCTCGGCGGTCTCGACCTTCGCAGCTTGGTGCGTCCCAATTGGAGTTCATTTTTACACACGAACCTCACATTGACGCTACCCTCTCCGAACCAGCTTCGCCGCGATTGGAAAGGCGACAGGTACGCTATGCATGCTGTGTGGTCTGGCCCGGCGACACCCGCGCTAATATGGTTGCCACGGTACAGCATTCAGACCAAGTCCAAGAAGTACCCGAGTATCTCGATCGGCTTCGCCTCTGCTCCGGTCTCCTTGGAAGAGCAGATCGAGAGAACGCCCGAGAAAACTGTTCCCGAGTGGTTTGGTAAGCGCGATCTTTGAGTGCGCACCTGGCGATACTCTTGCTGACGGCAGCTCCCCGAAAACAGCTATCGAGCGAGGTGAGCATCGGTCCGCGCTTCGTTGGCTGGCAGGGCGAATCTGACGTTGCCTTCATACGTAGCCTGGACTTCCGAGATCCAGGCAGACGTGACAGTCGCCCTTTCCAACTTTAAAGACAAGAAAACGGGCGAGAAGTACCGGCAGCTCGCGCTCGTCGTCGCCCACGGCTACGGAAGGCGGTTGCACGCGGGGTGAGTGGAACTTGACGAGGCGTTCCACGTTCGTCGGATGCTGATGGCCCCCCTCTCCTGTAGCTCGGCGGACCGGCTGTTCCGCCAGCTTAAGGACGCTGTGGAATCTGCCGGCATCAAAGGACTGGACAAATGGCACCGACCTGACAAGAAGGCGCTTCTCCCGCGGCGAGCAGTCTACCAGTACCAGTCAGCGGACGCTTCTCGCAAATTCTGGCGCCCGAAGATCGAGCAGGCCGTCAAGGAATGGCGTGGCTGATTCGTAGCATTCTCGCTTTGACCTATATTGCGCTTACGAAGCTGGCTTTCGTCGGGCCCCATCAAAGGGTAGCTGGAGGATCTGCGCAGGCTGCAGGTCGTTCCCTACACACCAAAGTTGAGCGCGGTCTCCCGAATGCGTAGGCGGACGGTTCGCTCCGCTGGCCAGTCGAGGGCGACCCATTCGAGGATGGCCGAGGTCGTCATGAGAGCTTGAGGATGAGCACCGAGTCAGCACGCTGGCAGCTCCCGCGAGGTGAGATGAGAATTGACCTACACTCGTCCCCGACGTGGAAGTCGTAACTTTTGAACGGGCTCGCCTGAGCGGAGCTACCCGCCCTCGGCGGCGCGCCGGGCATGAACATGCCGAACAACCCGCCGCTGACCCGCCAAGCCACGATGCGGCTCTCGTCGAGAGATGTTGTGACGAGACGATGTCCGTCCGGTGACCAAGAGACCGCGGTGATAGCTCGGCCGTGGCTTTCGAGGACGTACAGCCTGGTAGCAGTCTTGACGTCGTAGACGATGGCGGCACCTTCATGCGTGCCGACGGCGATGCGCTGAGACTTGCCGTGGAAGTCCACGCAGGGGTACCTATAGCGAAGATGCCAGGTCAGTGGCGGCCCGGGACGATTACTGAGCACGGCTCGCTCACGTCTTGACGAGCTCGTTGAGGATGACAGTCGCAGCCTGCTGGACAGTCTCGCGCAAGCTCGTCACGGCCGGGTCGAGGCATTTGACGACCGCGTCGACGACGCGCGGGAGATTGGTGTAGATCACGAGCGGTTTCTGTGCAAAACCGCGCTCGGTCAGCCAGCTTATTCGGGCCTACACCGGGAGAACGTGAGCTTCATACTTTGCGAATCAAGAAGCCGAGTAGCCGTAAGGTCGCGTTGCGCGCCGCAGGGTCTTCGGTGTTGAGAATGTCGAAGAGCAGCGTAGTCATGAGCAATGGCGTATTGACGCCAGCGACATGCAGTGTGGCGTTCCGAGCGAGGTTTCGCAGGTCGTTGGAAGTGCCGGGATTGCTGCCGATTGCGATTGCGAAAAGCTGGCGCGTGAGCGACATCGCGTCGACATAGTTTTGCCAAACTTCGAACCCGCGCGAGCAGAGTTCTGTCGCTACAGCTTGATGGTACGGGCGTTCAGCGTCGTGCAGATACAGCTCGATCGAGGCGGCGATCTCCTTGAGCAGACTGGCGCATTTCCCCGTCAGTGGTGTGTTCGTCTTCTTCAGGGGAGCCAAGTGAGCAATATCTCTCACGGCGCAGACAGGAGCACGAGACGTTCAGTCGCGACAAGACCGAGTAGAAGCAGGGCGTGGTCGGCTCGATGATGCAGAGCACCTTCGGGAACTGGTCGCGTCGGAACTATCGTGATAAACTGTCAGACGATGAAGAAGGCGAGATCGACAGCTCAAGTAACGGACGCACGTCGATCTGCCCAGACGGACACAAGTTCTTGAACCGTGTCATCCGGAGTCGCGGCCAGATAGGTGCCGAAAAGTGTTCGGGCGGCTTGATGGACCTCGACTGTGAAAGGTCGACGTCAGCCTCTCGCGACAGCGTCCGGTGAGATTCTTTCCGAGTCGGCGCACCGCTGACATCAAGCCAGTGACTCGCAAGGAGATCGAGTGATGGCGGTTTGAAGGCTTCGCCGACCGAGTCTTGCAGAGCGGAAGCGAAAAAGACGATTGCTTCGGAGGCAGGCCGTTCCGTCTCTGTTTCCTCGAGAGCGTGAGACAGTCTCTCAACGAATGGGATGTAGAAGAAAAAAGTCTCACCAGGGTAGGCCAAGAAGAGACGGAGCAGACAGACGATCTGAAGCAAACGAGCGGTCGTCACCGCACTGGAGACGGTCCAAAGGCTGCCGTGACCGAGACGATGCCACGCTGTCGAAGGTCGACTGAGTCGACGATACGTGTCAGTATGCGCGGACAGCGTGAGGCAGGCTAGGGCAGACCTTTGCAGAGCAACAGCAGAGCGTGCCACCGGAGCCGAAATGCCGAGATCCTCCATCAAAGGCTGCAACTCGGCGAAGGTGGCCACGTCCCCGAGCACAGCCAGATAGCACCGCGCTTGATTGCGCACGTCGTCTTTGTAACTTGTCGGTAAGGAATCAGGCGAAGCGGGCGTCGCCTCGGGCGGGCCTTTGCCTTCTGGCGTTGTACGGCCGTTTCCGTCGGCACGCTCGGACCAAGGCAGATTACGTAGAGCGTCCTCGAGCCACTCGCGTAGATCGAGTCGGAACTCGCCTGCAATGGAGCCAATGAGCTCTGAGTTTTGACAGGCGCTGACAAGTTCGATCGACTTACTCCCGGAAGCTGCCCTGGGCCAAGCTCGCTTGCTTTTGTCGAGCCGATACCTTTGCGTTGCGACTTTGGTGTCAGTCGATGGGAACAGTGACATCGAGGGGCAAGAGCACTTGCCATATCTGCCAGCCACCTTCGCTCAGAACGGTCTCGGCGACTTTGCGGTCCATACTCCGCCGCAGCTCTCGCGAAGCAATGTCGCAGACTCGGGCGAGCCCTTGTCGATAGACGATCAGCACCTCGTCTTTGGAAGTTGCGAGGACCTCGACGCTTGATCTCGTCCCGGGCAAAGTGAACAGATGGGCCGGCGGGAAGAGCGAGACGAAAGCAACCGGCGAGTTCGCCGATATGAAGGCGACTGCTCCGTTGCCGAGCGGCCGGCCATCCGATCCGGATTGTAGATATGCGAGGTGCCGTACCGGAGAGGCGAACAGGTTCCAGGTGCCGAGACAGTCCCACCCGCTGCGGACGGGTAGGTCCAGCTTAGAAGGTCGTCGCTTGCGTTAGCAGTCCTGCCTTACTCACATCAAGTCCCACGCTCCAGCGGTACCACTTGCCGTGCCTGCGATGATGACTTTGCGACCTCCGAGCTCGAGCACTTCGAGCAAAGTGATGGCGCCAGTCAGAACAGCCCGCATGTTCAGCTCAGCGTGTCGACCGAGGGCGCTCCCGACCCGACCCTCCGAGATCTGTCCGGAACCTTCACCTCTTATGTCAGTACGTAGAGCGGTACGTGACGCGGCTCAAAGCTCCGACTGACTGTAGCCGATCAGGATGCCCCCCTCTTCAAGCTGCTTGATGCAAGTGACTGTTCGCGCCGCTGACGACGGTATCGACGAGTAGGCCTCCTTTAGGTCTCGACTTGCATGGTCGAGGAGAGGCTCTTCTCCGCCGATTGCTGCAGCGGCACGACCAGCCTCCGCAGGCTGGAAGCGCAGCTGCTGCAGCTTTCGCCGACCATCCGGAGCCGCGCAGGCAGCGATAACCGTGCTCGGTCCGACGAAAGTGACCCGTTCGGGACGATCTAGGTCTACCTGCGCGACTCGACGGAGTCGTGAGTCGAGCAGCTCGAAGACAGCCATGCCCGCTTTGTCGGCGGCGCAAAGATGCCGGCCTTCAGCCGAAAACGCGACATGGCGAAGGTCCGGGACAATCAGCGCCGCGACTTCTTGCGGTCCCGAAGTCGCATCAAGGCGATATACCTGATGGCTCTGCGCGGTCAGCGATGAATGGCTCGCGACCCAACAAAAGTTGAGCTACCGTACCTGCAAGCCGTTGCTGTCCCACCGAGCCATGAGAGCGCCGTCTCGTCCGCCAAACGCTATATCCGCGTCCATGTCGGCTTGGTAGCGCGAGAGATCTGCGATGGACAGTACGATGAGACACTGACGTTGCCGCCGCCTCCGCAGGGCAGGAAGAGCTGTCGTACCTTCAAGAGAAGTCCCGCTCGTGCCGCGGGCGCCTGATGCCTCCGAGAAGCTGAAAGAGTTGAGGTGAACGGCGACGTGATGCGAAGGAGCGGCCAGACTCCAGCAGACCGCAAGCAGGCCCTGCACTAGCGGCGTCAGCGGGCGGGGCGTGGTGACAATGGCGGCGCTCGGACGTACATGATCGCCAAGGAGAATCTGTAAGCGACCAAACTTCACGTCGCGGACTTGTGAGGTCGAGGCGCGTGTCGATCCCGCATCGAGCGAGCCGAAAGAGCGGCCGTCCAACATAGACACAAGAGTCAGATGACTATGAGTGGGCCGACGATTCAACGAGAGCGCGAGATCTCGCGCAACGGTACAGAAACTTACCCATTCTCCCTCAGCACGAGCAGAGCTGAGCCTTCGGTCGAGTCGGCGCACTGGATTCCCTCGAGCACCTCGAGTTGCACGACAGGACCTGAACCTCGAGTCGAGATCTTCATGATCGGCTCGAGAATGACCCCTTCATCCTCATCCGCAGAGGCTTGGATCTGCTCCTCGATTCCCAGTGGTCGCTCGACTTCGATGTCGTCCCGTGGAGTGGTGTCGCCGCTGGACGGACGGGAGGAGTGGTCTGTCTCCCACAGGCCGATCCCGGCGGCAATCGAGTCTTTCGCCCGCGAGCCACTTCTGCGGTGCCTTCGGGCCGACGGGTCATCGGCGGATGATTCGGCTGGGGAAGTTGGGAAAACGATGACAGAGGGAATCGACGCGCCAGAGGTTGGAGAGATAGGCGGTGAAGCTGGAGGGGATGATGCCGTCGGAAGGCGCGCGAGATCAGAGTCCTCGGTTCCATCTGTGCCGTTGACGGGCGTGCGAGCGCGCGAATGTGACGCTGTCGCTGGTTCGGCCGGCGACATCGAAATCGAGACAGTGGCGCTTGCTTTGCGCGCCCGCATCGGCGCCTGCCCAAAGTCGAGGCTGCTGATGGACGCCCCAGAGCGCGAACCGATCGGTGATGCGCGCCCGGTCGAGAGCTGCGCCGACGAAGCTGAAACGATCCGTTTCGAGCGGACTCCGCCGCCGGGCGATGTGCCAGAAGCTATGCTCGCCAACGACGCCGAGGACTTGTAAGCCCGCAAGGGACGGGGTGAGATTGTTTGTTCTGCGATGAGCGAGTCCTGTGCCGAGGAAGGCGACCGTGACGAGCCTCCGAAGGCGTTCGAGACCGAAGCTGCGGCTATGCTCGGGGCTGACAGGCCAGCTGTGGACGTCGTGTGGATGGACGGGGGATCGCTCGAGACCGGACGCTCTGCGCTAGCTCCCTTCTTCCCCGACTCCTCGATGGGTGGGCGGGCGAACACCCAGACACTGCCGTCTTCGCAACCGACTGCCAATCGCATCGAGGGACGCCGCAGCCTTCGAGCGGCTCTCGAATGCATCGAGGAGCTGGTGGGTGCCGTAGACACGGAGTTAGAGTCGCTGCGCAGGTGGCCCGATGCCATATTGGTTACGCGGCCGCTCGTCTCCTTCATCCAGCTGGGCAAACCTCGCTCCTCCATTCCGGAAGATCGGTCCGCGCCGCCGCTCGGCATGGGTACAGCGCCCCTCCCATAGAGTATGTGGTGGTAGTCGGATAGAGCACAGTCGAAGAAGGAGTCCTCCTGCACGGTCGCAGGTCCAGTCGAAGTCGATTCCCCCGAGACGTCGGGAAGCGACGAGCAATCATCGCCGCCTCGCCCGGTCGCGCCTGCGCCTGCGGCAGCTTCGACCGTCCAAGGACTCGTCGAAGCGTCGATCTCGTCGAATACATCGTGCGGGACGCTGGTCTGGCTCTGATCCGACGAAGTTGTCGGCTCAAGTGGGGTCGAGGCAGCCGCCGTCGCCTTTGCGCCGTCAAGGAACGCGTCGAGCTGCGCAGTGAGGTAGAGCGGATGTGCAGACCATGCCGTCGATGGCAAGGGTGCCGAGATCGACATCGCACGGTGTGCGCTAGCACGCGAATGAGCGGGTGCGCCGACAAGATGTCAAGGGCTTCTTTCCACTCTCATCAATGCACTGTCCCCTCGGCTTGACCATCCGAGAACTTTCTCGACTAGCACGCAACTTCAGTCTACAGGAGAAAGCGCGAACAAGCGAGAGGAAGTGAAAACATGGCGTCTTGCAAGCCGATAAATCTCCTCTACGCTTCGTCGGCAGCCAGCAGGGTGCTAAGCGTTTCGTCGACCAACCTAGATAAGAGCGCAGAATGACAAGTCAGTGTCTGAGGAAGGGCGCAGACCGCAAGGCGGGTTGGCGCGGACTAACCGTTCAAAGCGTTCCCACAAAAGTTTCGCGCAATGTCCGACGCTCTCCTCGCCTTCGTCGCCGTTGAATTGGATCGCATTCGCACACAAGAGTGCGACGTCGCGCATCAGCTCGGTCGAGTTCGAGATCGCGCCGCTCTTGATCGCTTTCAGGACGTCTTTGAGGCACGTTGGCCTCCGCACGGCAACGTTGTACATTGGCGCAATCGACCTCGTGACGCGCGACTCGAAGTAGTGCGAGTACCGTTCGGCTTGGAGCTGCTCGATGATGCGCGTGAAGGCGACTTTGCGCCGCTGAACTGCCGCCTTGGTATCCTTGTCTACAAAACCAGGCATCATGGCGTCAGCTCGCTCCGTCCCACGAAGCTCGATTTACGTGCAAGCTTACCATCAACATCTGCAGGCTCTTCTGTAGTCTTGACGCGCTTCCGCTTGCGGTTGCCCTCGTCGCCCGCAGCAGGCGGTGGCGAGGTCGCTGGCGGCTCGCTCTGTTTCCGCTTCTTGCCTGTCCAAGAGTTCCTCAATCAGCCACGGCGCATTTGATCGAGGATCAGGCAGAGAGACTGACTCTTCGGAGCAGTGCTCGCTCGGCCCTTGCGGCCCCGCCCGCGTTTCGGCTTGACTTCGTCCTCGCCCTCGGATTGCTCTTCGCCTTCGACCGTATCGCCGTCGCCGTCCCTGCCGTCAGCCGTTCCGGCGTCGTCCACTTGCATCGCGTCTTCAAGAGTGTCCGCAGTTGCGGCGCGCGATGGCTCCTCCTGCTCATCGTCGCCACGGTCCTCGTCCTTGACTACGTCGGCAGGACCGGCCTCGGGTTCGACCGACTCCTCGACGATGTCCGCTGCGATCGAGTCGATTGCAGCATCTCCCGTGGTCGTACCGGCGGGAGTTCGCCGTGAGCGCCCGCCGGTCACGCGGCTCCCACTCCGCGCGGTGTTGGCACCTTTCCGACTGCCCTTTTTCGGAGTCGTCTCGGGTCCCGACTCGGCCTCAGCTTCTTTTGGCGCGGGAGAGGCCACGTCTGCCGCTATGTCTCCCAAAGCCCCGGCAACCTGCGCCTCCTTGGCGAGTTCTTCGTCGCGCTGACCGGCTCGGATCGCTTCAATCTCTTCTTGCAGGCGGCTGCGCGCATGTGGGACGCGTCAGCGCGGGAATTCGCATCGCGCGATATCTGACCACGGTCAGGGTTGGAGCTCACGCTTCTTCCTGGAACGAGGTCAGGATGGACTGTCGGAGCGACGAGAGCAGCGTCGAGTAGAGCATGTGGACGAGTTTCCGGGCTGGCGCGGCTGTATATGCCCGGCCTGGCATGAGCGCCCATTCAGAGACTCCCCAAGTTTGCGCAAGCTTGACGTACCGAACGGGTCCTGGCATTGTTGGCTGTCCGCAAGTGAGGAGAGGAGGGTCAGCGGAGGGACGCAAAACCCCGCTTGGTACAAGTCTGTACACACGGGTCGAGTCCGCGCTCGCGCATGATCTCGTCAAACGCTCCCGCATAGCCCTGTTATGGTTCTAGTCAGTCGCGGGGGCGTGCGGGCGAAGCGGGGTCTCGATGAGGTTTGCTGACCTGGCTGGTCATCTTTCCCGCCTCGGCCGGCCAGTGTTCGCTAGCGTCGAGTCGTTGGGCGATCTGATCCCAGTCCCGAGTGCCATAGTGCGCGACTGCCTGGGCGAGGAGGAGGCACGCTTCCAACGGCGGCTCCGACACGACCGGGTGAGCGGCGAGCGGGGCTGCGGCGTTGAGGCTCGGGAGGGAGCGCGACTGAGTCGAGACGGCCATGTGCGTGTGTAGCGAAGCTTTCAGTGGAACCTCCTGCCCTGTAAGCGCTCAGAGAGAGCCGTGCCAGAACCAGCGGAGCAGTCGGATGAATCGGGTGTGTGCGCGCTGAGCTCTCTCCCTCTCTGAGGCACTCGGACGCACGACCATCCAGTCTGAGACCTTTGTTGCTTGTCACATGCCTCGGTCCACCAGCCCCAGCATGCCTAGAGGTCGAGAATTGCAGAGATCGACTGGTGCTCCACTTTCTTCCGGCACGTGCCGCGTGCAAACACCCGCTGACCAACCTTGTGCACGCTCGCACGGTCTCTCTAGCGGTTCTAGACTGGATCAGACTCGCACGATGGCCTCTCAGGACTGGCCACCTCAGTCGGGTGAAGCGGCGCAAGCTGCCGTACTCGATCTCGCGTGCGATTGGGCGCTCGCCAACGGACTCGTCTTGAGACCGCAGACCGGTTCACCCGCCGCTACAACGCTCGGTTCGAAACCGGGACAGCTCGCGATCCATGCTCCGTTCGCGCTGTACCCGTCCGCGTTCCCCCGCCGACTGTTTCAGCAGGCCCTCGCCCTGCAACCCGTCTACAACCAGTTGTACGCCGACGTGACTGTCGACGACCGCTTCCTCGAGCACGTCATCGGAGGCGCGGTCAGCAAAGTCGACGAGTTCCAGGGCAGGCTGTACGAGATCTGGAAACAGGTCAAGCGGGAAGGGATCATGCAGGTACGACGACCCGCGGCACCTACCTCGTCTCGGCTCGATGGCGCCATCTCCGCCTGCCCGCTGACACTTCGTGCGTGCGACCGTGTTGCCACAGCCTCTCTCGCTCGGACTCTTCAGATCCGACTACCTCGTCCATGCGCCGACCGATCTGCCGGCCGAACAGCACTCGATCAAGCAGGTCGAGTTCAACACCATCTCGGCATCGTTTGCCGCCCTGTCAACTCGCGTAGGAGACTTGCATCGGTGCGTTCACACGACCCAGACATCTCTGCTACGTCGGCTTTCACCGCGTAGAGCTGATAGCCAGAAGCCGTGTTGTCGCACAGCTATCTCGAGCAATCCGGCGCGTACCCGCCGCATGCCGCCTTGTCGACTTCCGCCATCCCGGAGAACGGCGCCCTCGCCGGGCTCGCATCCGGACTCGCAGCAGCTCACAAAGCGTACGGCAACGACAAGGCCGTCGTCATGATGGTCATCCAGGACCACGAGCGGAACGCGTTTGACCAGTGGCCGCTCGCGCACGAATTGCTCCTAACGTGCGTTCTCTGCGATTCTCTCGAAACCCCTTTCGCAGCGACCTTGGGACTGGTCCTGACTCGCTGGCTGCACGCATGGACAGCCACGGCGTCCGGATGGTCCGAGTGCCGTTCTCCGAATTGCGGACGACCCTCTCCCATTCCCCTGCGCCCGACTACAACCTCCTCTACACCCCGCCGACTCCCTTCGGCTCGCTCCCGACCCCGCTCGAAATCTCGGTCGTTTACTGGCGGACCGCGTATGCGCCGACTGACTACTACACGTCGGCCGAATGGGACACGCGGCTCTTTGTCGAACAAAGCCGCGCGATCAAGTGCCCGAGCGTCGGGATGCAACTCGCCGGCGCGAAAAAAGTCCAACAAGTCCTTGCCGAACCTGCGCACCTCGACCGGTTCGTCCCCGACGACAAGGACCGCGCGTTCCTCCGTGAGAGTTTCACCGACTTGTACCCGCTCGACGATTCCGACAACGGCAAGATCGCGCTCGACAAGGCGTACCGCGAGTGCGAGAAGTACGTCCTGAAACCGCAGCGGGAAGGCGGCGGGAACAACGTGTACCGGACGGACATTCCGGCGTTCCTCGACCAGCTCGCCGAGGAGGACAAGGCCAAAGGGATCACCGGAACCGAGAACGGAGACGCGCCGCGAGGACGTGAAGGATACATCCTCATGAGCTTGATCGAGTCGCCGCAGGGGATGGAGCAGGTCCTCGTCAAGGCGGGCGAGGCGCGCGGGACGCGAGCCAAGGTGATCAGCGAGCTCGGCGTGTACGGCGTCGTCCTGCTTAGGGAAGACGTCGATAACGTACGCGGCGGCAAAGCCGAACTCCTCGTGAATGAGACGGTCGGCCACTTGCTCCGGACCAAGCCGGTGGAGTCGGATGAGGGTGGCGTCGCGACCGGATTCTCGGTCATCGACTCCCCTTTGCTCGTCTGACCGAGCCCGCCACCAGCGATGTCACATAGATCAGTCATGCGCAGAAATACTGGACGGATCGGAATTGCAAGATGGGTGGTTCCGCTCTAGAACGAGTCCGCGTATATGTACATACAGGGCAGGAGGGGAGCGTGAGTATGCGAGGGGATCAAGAGGAGATAGCTGTGAGCGAGCTCGTGCAGGAGGCAGAGGGACGGCTCGCGAGGGTGAACAGGCAACCGGGTGCGAAGGCTTAGGCGAGAACCGGCTCGGGCGGGTCGGCCTTGTCCTCGGAAGCTTCAGCGACCGGTGCCGGGGCAGCCTCGTCCTTCTCCTCCTCTTCCTCTTCTTCGGCGGCGTCCGCACCCTGACCCTCGAGGTCAGCAACGACGGCCGTCGTCTCTTCAACCTCGACCTCTCCCTGGGGCGTCACAACAGCATCGGTCTCGACGTGGACGAAGGAACCGCCCGAGCTCGGCGACGAGTCCTCACCGCCGCTTCCGCTCTCGGAGACGGGGGCAGTCGAGCCGGCCTGCTGCGGCTGCTTCTCCGGCTCGACCTCCTCGAGCAACGGGTCAGACGGGAGGCTGCCGACGCCGGCACCGCGCGAAGGTCCCGCCGAAGCCGAAGCCGCGGCGGTCGCCTCGTTGATCTCGAGCGAGATCAGCTCCATGACGAGGTCGAAGACGGCGGCGGGCTGAGTCTTCTGGTAAATCATGAGGAGCTCCTGCGGCGCCGGGTAGACCTTGAGGGCCTTGTAGAACGAGATTGCCGAGGCAACGTAGAACTCGGGCGCTACAGGAAGAACGAATGTCAGCGTTGGCGGTGTACAGAGAGCGCGACAGGCGGCTTACAGCGAGCGGCGAGCTGCTCTCCGAGCGCGACCTGCTCCATGAAGAACTGCTCCTTGCCCTCGGGCGAGTCGGGAACTGTAGCAGCGAGTGTCGAACAGTCAGTTACGGTTACCCTCTAAGTGATACGGACAGCAACCAGGTTCAGGCAGACTAACCCTTCTCGGCGTTGACGAGGGCGAGGGCGCGCTTGAGGGCGTTGGCGACCTGCTCCTTTCCGACCGCCTCGGACTGCTTGACCTTCTTCTCGACCTTCTTGTGCTCCTTCACTGCAAGTGGGCGGCGGAGAGGGGGCCGGGGTAAGTCTGTGATCGTGGGTCATCGCCTCCACCGCTCTTCGGGGGAAACGCCGACTCACTCAGCTTGCGGCGGAAGGCCGGGTCGTTCCGCCTGCGGTAGTCAAAGACGGCAGCGTAGCCGATGGTGGCGACGGCGAGGGCGCCGACGACTGCGCCGGTGACCTTGAGAGCGGTCGCCAAGTTTGAAGAAGTGGACGGCTGCGACATCTTGTTCCGAGCTGTGACCCAGAGCAAGCAGGAAAGACTGGTGAGCGTTCCACTCGAGGCTCTACCTGCTGTACGCCTTTCCTCCGCCTCGAGCGAGAGATCTCGCCGCCGATGAACTCGGCTTGGCCAGAGTCGGGGAAAAAAATGTCGGGGGCCGACTAGGGCGCTCGCTCGGGCAGTGCGCGACACGCACTGGCAGTTCGGCAGCAGGACGAGAAATACTCACGCAGAGCTTACGGCGTGCTTGGCTCGAGATGGGTCACGACCAGAGGCGACTCGCGACGTCAGCCGAGGTCCTCGCGTCCGTTTCTATTCCAACGATAGCAACAAACAGTATTCAAACTTGTATTGTCCCTGGACCGATGGCCTCCGCACTTGGATCGCTGACGCTACTGCCACCTCTGTCTGACGCACGACGTCGATTCTGCTCTATGCTCCCCTGCAGCCGGCCGGGCTTGACGGAGTGCGGGCGCTCACTAGCTCGATCGCGTCCACCGCTGGCTGAAACGCGGACGGACTCGCAGAGACGGACGTACGCCAGACGCACGGCTTGCTGCACGTCATTCGTAGCCGTGTGATTGAAGTCTAGATCTTGCGGTGCTCTTCAGTGTACGCTTCACACTTCGGTCGACAGAACCAGCGCAGGTCGGCGCAGTGGCAGCTGCAGACCGCCCTCAGCTCGGAGCCCCTCCCACCGCTCGGACCTCACTCCGGCGCGTTGTCGTGGGAGCTGGATGTCATCGTCCGCCTCTTCGACTCCGCGGACGAACGGGATCCTGACGACATGGCTGCTCGACTTGCCGCGTCCTTTGACGACCTGCATCGGGATCGTCTTACTGCTCGGAGCGGTTGCGGTTCTGCTTTTGGGTGCGCAGCTTTTAGCTCAGGGCAGGAGCTCTCCGATCCATGTCAGCGAGACGAAGGACCGGCGCTGGCTCAGCGGTGGCATCGGCGGCCTCGTTTACGGTGGTCTCGCAGCCGGTGCGTCCGCCGCATCGCGAGGGGTCATCCTCGTCCCAGCTGACTCGCATTCTCTCAGGTACAATCGCTAGTCTTCTTCTCCTGCTCGCGCTGTCGCGAAGCGACCAGCCGCGAATGAACCGATGGGCGGTTTTGACCACAATGTCGATACCTGCGCTTCTGGGCGCTCCCGCCGGCGGAAGGTGGCCAATAGTTGCCTTACTGTTGCTAAGCTTCCTCGCCTCGTGAGCCTTGCCGGCTCTGACTCGATGCCCTGTAGGCGCTGACCCCGAGTTGTACAGGACTTCCACAACGCTTCTACTCGTCTGCTCAGCCCACATCGCCCTCCTCCTCCCTCGCCTGGTCATTCTCCTCCTCGTTTCGGCAACCCTCTCGGCACTCGTCCTCTGGTCCCACACACAGCGCTGGGCCATTGTTTCGGCAGCAGCTCTGACGGGGGCGCACCTGTTCTGCGTCGGCCTGGACTTCTTCGTCAGAGCGGGCCTCATCGATACGCTCGGACTCCTCGTGGTGAAGAATGGCGCCCTCGCCGAAGCGGTTGAAGAGGATACCGTCCTCGACATCGTCTATACCGCCAAGGGAAGAGGTCTTATCGCTGGTTGGTGGCTCCTCGCGATTCTCAGTGGCGCGGGGCAGGCATGGTGGACTAGCAGGCGAGAAAGACAGCAGGCGAGTTGGAGACTAACGTGTTCAAGGTGATCCCGCAGCTGACATGGTCCATATAGACCTACTCCTCACCGCTCAGCGGCGATGACATGCAAGACCACGCGAGGTCACCAAGCTTCCTGAATCGAGACGCCTTTTTAGACCGCCTTCGACCACGACGCAGCAAAGCGCGCATGCCGAGCTCGCCACACTGGTTCGGCCCAGTCCACGCCGCAAGTTTCTCAGCCGATTTACCAAGCTCCCCCTTCTCTCCCGCCTCGGTCCACTCGCCAACTTCGGAGCACGGCTCGCCGTCTTTACACACGGAAGCCGAACTTCCAGACATCGTCACGCAACCTGCACGGTACCGACCTTGGACGGAGCAGGACTCGCGTTCACCGATGCGGCCCGTCTCCTCACTCATCACCCTCCCGTCTTATCATACCGTGTATGCCTCTGAAGACACCCTCCCTCCGCCCTTACCAAGACTCGGTACAATCACTCCGGCGAGCAAGCCGCGGCACACGGCCTGGGTGGAACGGTTAAACTGGTGGCGAAAGGGCGCGGTGATCCCTTCGCACCAACGATCGGCAGCCCCTTTACCAGCGCCTGTCCCCACTGACTCTTGGGCGCGCCACACAAGTACGGAAGGGAGCGAGCCGCGGCGCACATCGATGGACGAATAGTGGGACAGGGTCGTCCAGAAAAGCGAGGCAGGATGAGCAGGGCGGGAACTGTTGAAACGCCGGACGAGTAACGATTCATTCGGACACCGGCACCGTTCGTAGCCAGATCTGAGAGGCAAAGTTCGCGTTTCGTGCGGTAGAGACGAGCCTACGAGGCGATGAGTGCCCTAGCGTCGCGCATCAGAACCTCCAGGGCGCTGAGCCGATCGCGCGATGGAGGCATCGAGGCTGCCGCGCCGCTGACGGCGTTCGCAGGCCCCGCTTGCTTCTTCGGACTACTGACCGTGCCTTCCGCCTCCTGTACTGCGCTCGCGCGCCGCTTCTTGCTCGCAGTCGAGCCGGGACGCCGATTCGGCTTGAAGCGCTCTTCGAGGTCGATCAGAGCGGCCTTGAGCGAGCGGTAGACTTCGGGCATCTCATTCGCAATGGCGTCTTGTCGCGAACGCCGTGTTGAAAGGGTCGAGAAGACAAAGTCTGCGACGTGCTCGACGAGAGCACGGGCGAGAACGGCTGACGGTCCACTCCGGTCAGTCTGGCACACTCAAGCATGCGCAGGGATGGTGCTCACCGGCGGAAGGCGGTGGCCGCGATGCGAGAAGGGTCTCGAGCGCGGGAAAGTTGGCCGCTTGCGCGAATGCCGTGTCTTGAATAATGACTCGGACGGATTGGACGAAGAAACTGTGCCGGAGTATCCTGTGAGCATGTCGAGCAATGCGTACATTCGTGAACATGCACGCACTCTGGATCGATAGGCAGATCCGGTATGGAAAGCGGCGGGCCAGACCGATCCATGGCAAGCCCTTCGACTTCCGACGCGATGCTGCGCAGGATCTGAAGGCCGGCACTTGCGAACGCCACTGGCGTCGTAGTGACCTCATCAACAGTCACCCGCGCCATACTGGCTTTCCAAGCCTCGCGCAAAGGTCGTATCGAAGCTGCACGATCATGTCAGCCTCTTTTGCCGGACATCGGGACGAGGACGAGGACGGGCTGGACAAACCTTCCAGTGACAGCCTGAAGCGCCCAGGCAGGACTCGGAGGTCGCGCAAAAGCTCCTCAACGCATCTCGCGAAGCCTGTCTCGGAAGCGGCAAGGTCCGGGCGGTAGATACGCCATGCGACGAGGCCATCGAGGGAGCCTAAGCTCAGGGTGTCCGCCGGATCAGACGCGCCCGCTTCAGTGTAGTCGAGGACGAGGAGTGCAGGGGAGAAGAGGGATTCGGCTCGAAGCTTGGCCATGAGCCGGTGAAGGTGGGTTCGCGAACTGCCCGTCAAGACTGGTGCGTCAGCGCTCAGTGATACCAAAATAAGCTGAGCCACTTACTTGGTAGGCGCATCTCCGGAGTGTACGAAGACGACGAGCCCGACGTTGACCAGCAGCTTGAGGAGACAGAAAGTGTGTCAGCCGCTCCGGCCGGGTTCGTCCTCGCGTCGCATGGGGACAATCGCGCGACATACTTTTTGCTCAAGCTTTGTGCCATGTTCGATCATCGTGACGGAGATATCGGCTTCCGGAGTGTCGATCTGCATCGTCAAGTCTGACGGATCGAGGTCGAACTTGCAGGCGAGCCAGGAAGCATATGGGGCTCCAGTCGTTGAAGTCGAAACGAGCACATCCCATGCCGGACGGGCGTGCTGCGTCTCGACCTTCTTGATTGCTTCGCTCGCTAAGTCGGCGGCGATGTTGAGGAAGGTGCCCGGCGCCCAAATCTGATCGCGCTCGACGGCAGCGCTCGACAGGCGGGACACAAAATCGAGATCGTCTGTGGCGGACGCTCCTCTCGCATTCTGCATCGAGCCGATCATGAGCGCATCGAAAGACAAGCCGGGTAGGTCGTTCAAGCCGGCGAGTCCGTCGTCCTCGGCGTCGGCGGCCATCGCCAAGTCGCCAGCTTCTTCCGCAGGATGGGCTTCGAGCGCGCCGACGACTTCCCGCCATTCGCTCCGCAGTTCAGCATCGCGAGCCTTGCGGGTTAAGCTCTGTTTCAACGCGCGACGCCAGTCGTCCCAGACCGACTGCAGGCAACGAGCGTCGCGCCAGCCTGCGAGGATCGTTTCTCGAGTCGCAAGGCGGCCGAGTTCGCGAATAGCGTCGCTAGCCAGCGTAGCCGCCGTCGCTTGCTTGGCCCGCGCTTCGATCGCTCGAATATCGGCCCACCGTTCCTTTAGAGCTGTCGTCGCCGCACGGTGTACTGGACCTTCGATAGTCTCGCGGACGAAGACGGCAGTGAAGTGGTGGACAAGATCCTGCACGAGCTGATTCCGTCGGACGAGAGCTACCTGAGCGGCGAGCGAGGGTCGGACGGGCGAAATCTGGGGAAGGGAGACTTTGCGAATTGTCGGAGGGATTGCGACGGGCGGCGCAGGAGGCGATGGCTGAGCCTTCTCCTGCGAAGTGCCCGACGGTGTAGGAGCGGAGAAAGCCGGCGCGGATGGTGCCGTCGTTGGTGCGCTGAATGAAGGAACCGGTGGCGGAGGCTTTTCGAGGGCCGTCGTTGCTTGCGCAGGGACGAATGGCGCCGCTGTGGGCGCGAAACCACCGGAACGGACGTCTTGTGGCTTGAAACTCGGTACTGGCGGTACTCTTGACGTCGGAACGAAAGAAGGCGCTGCGGCATCGAGACTCGCGATGGCGCGCGCCGGAGCTGGGACCGGAGTAGCGATCCGAGGCGGAGTCGGGATCGGCGTAGAGATCTGGGAGATGTTGAAGCTGCCGTCCCTCCGAGGTGGCGGGTTGGCGGGAGCTACGACAGTTGGCAGAGCGGACGTGGTCGCGAGGGGAGGACGAGGGGCGGCCGGAGACACGCGCGTCGCCAAAAGAGGCGTAGCAGGGATTTGGCCCACCGCCCTCGAGGCCTGAAAGGTACCGTCGATCACGCGAGGGTACGGGCAGTCGCCGCGCTTGCCTTCTACGAGCCGTCGAGCGACCTTGGGCTTCAAAGCGCCGCCTGCGATCGAATAGGAAGATGGTCAGCCTGAAGTACGCTGCGCAGACCCAGGAACGCACCTTTCATAGCGGCCTGCTTGTGCAGCTCCGCGACGAGTCTGCCACGGTCGTCGTCCCGGACCACGATGCCGAGCTGTTCGCACATGCTGCGGGCATCGTCCTCGTCGTCGCAGCCGAGAACCTTGGCAAGAGTACGGAGCGGAAAGGCGCTGTGCTGCTTCAAATATGCTGAGCGGAGCGCGTCGATCGCGTTCCGCCGGATGTCGTGAAAGTGAGTCGAGAGAATGCACGCGAAGAGGTATGGCGTGGCGGGATCACCGACGAGTGTGAAGAAGCGTGAAAAGGCGTTCTGCGAGGCGCGCTCACCGCGCGGTACATTCGCCTTCTGAGCGAGACGATGCAGCGCGAGCGCTCTCTGAAGGAGGGGATGGCTGAAGACGTGCGACGGGAGCAGCTCAACCGACCAGACGATGTCGGGGTCTCGAAGGTGCGTCAGGATGTTGTATGCACGGAACTCGGCCTCGTTCTCGGACGGGTCCGCGTTTCCAGACAGTCGGATGTCGTCGTAGAATTCGTTGAGCGATTTGAGCACTGCACGCAGGACAACATGTGATCAGCTCTCCCCCGCGCCTGGCGGCACAAGCGCTGCAACGGACCCTTGCGCAGCTGTTCCAGCTCTTGTTGCTCGCTGAAGCCCGTCTCCTCCCGCAGCACGCCCACAGCGAGGATGTGGTAGCGCGCAATTCGTTCGTTGCACCGGATCGCATCGATGTTGCGTAGATTCTGGACGGTGAAGTCTTGTCGAATTGAGCGCGTGCGGTCACGGATGAAAGGATGAGTCGCTGCGAGAGGTTGCGTCGGTAGAAGGTCGTGGAAGAGATAGTCGAGGGTCCGGTGCAAGACTGGAGCGGGTCGCACGTCCGAAGGCAGCGGCTGGTCGTTTCCAGCTGCAGGTCGGTGGAACGCTTTCACAGCACGCGACGGATCGATGCGAGTCGTACCAGGGTACTGTCCGACGCGACGTGTCAGCTCACTAGACGGTAGGTACCTGAAGCGCGACCACATACTCGTTCGAGCGGATCGACATTGTTCTGATACTCTCGCTCTTCGCGCTCCCACTCTGGGCACATCTCCTCGCAAGTACCTTCAAAGTCGGTCGCTTGGTCGAGACGCATAGGTTTGGAAGGGTCGGGAATTGTGCCTGCTCGAATCTCGGCGAGCCGTTGCTCCTCGCGAAGCGGTTTAAGCTAGGCCAAACGTGCACGTTAAGTCGCGCCGCTATCAAGGCATGGCTCTCGAGAGATGTACGTACCTCCAAGTAGCGATTGTTCGGCAGTGTCGCCTCGAAGCGCTTTTTGCGGGCGTCCGAATCCTCACCGAGCACTTCAAGCGACGACGCCTGGCCCGGTGCTCGTCTCTCGGGAACGGAGACGACAGCCGCGTCCCCACTTCCGCCATCGCTCTGCTGAGAAGGTGCACGAAAGAGAGCCGTACCCGTGCTCAACGGCGCACCGAATGCAGAGCCCGAGAAAGCGGACCCTCCAAACGTGTGCGAAGGGTTCTTTGGCGCCTGCCCGAAAGCATTCGAGACTGCCGCAGCAGCGTCGCCGAACGCCTTGTTGCCGAATGGGTTGCTCGGCGGTGTCCCGAACGCGCTCGTGGAGGCGGCAGGCTGTCCGCTCAGCTCCCCACTTGGAGGGAACGCCGACCCGCCGAACCCGCTCGAAGTTGCGCCGAAGGCAGAGAGGGCGCTGCCTCCCGTGGCAAACGCCGAGGTGGCCTGCTGACTCGGTTCCTCGGCGGCGTCGTCCGTATCGGGGGCGGGCGAGTCTGCGTCATCTGGTTTCCGCCAGCTGAGGTTCGTGTGCCGCTGTACGCCGAAAGCACCTGCTCCGCGAGCCCCTCCACGAGCGCCTCCTCTACCTCGTCCTCGGCCGCGGCTGGGCGCAGCGCCGGTAGACGCAGAGCCTTCCATCCCGCCGACCGGTCGTGTTGATCGACGGAAGGGAAGAAACGGCAGACCCCTACAGTCCGGGCGGGCGCAGTAGCCTTACGCGCAAGCCAAAGCCGTCTGTTTGCAGTGCGCTGTGGCGATTGCAAAGCTGGAGCAGCTGTTGAGCAAGAGTCTTGAGATTGTCGACTTTGCCCTCGTCCTCTCTCTCCCTGCGCCGCAAAGTTGCAACTTCAAATCTCAGATGAAGTCGTTCCTTCCCTTTCGCAACATAACAGAAAGGATCGGGTTACAGAAACTGGACGTTATCGGCTACATTCGGGTTCAAAGGAGGAAAATGCGTCATGCGACTGTCTGGGCCTCGTCGCCTTCTCCGGCAATCTCTTCGGCCAGCTTGACGTCGCTCTCCTTGTTGAGATGGATCGGAACCACCTCCAAGCCGTCGCCATTCGCGTCGAGGCGGATGCGCGCCGTGTCGCCGTTTGACAACTCGCCACGGAGGATCGCTTCGGCGAGAGGCTTGCGGATCTGCCGATTGATGAGCCGGTTGAGCGCGCGCGCACCCCACTTGGGCTCGTAACCGTTCTGGGTGAGCCAGTCCCGCGCGCCTTGCTCGACGAGAAGGGAGATGTGGCGGTCAGGAGCGGACGACGAATGATTGAGGGTCTTCTCGAGCTCGGAGAGGCGGAGATCGACGATCTTGGCGATGCTCTGCGGCGAAAGCGAGTTGAAAACGATCTGCTCGTCGAGGCGATTGAGCTGGTGAGGGAGTAGCTGTGAGTCAGTACAACTCCCGCGAAACGAACCTTTTCCCCAGCGAGGTCCCAAGCTGCGCAGTGTTTGCGGCTAGACCGATAGGCCGCCGAGACGAGAGCAAATGACTGAGAAACTCACCAGCTCTGGCGGGTAGAGAGACTGAACCCTCGCAAAGACTTCTTCCTTGGCCTTGTCCGTGACGGCTCCGTCGGGACCCGTCGCGCCGTCCTCGGCAAGGATGTCGGACCCGATATTCGACGTCAAGATGATCGTCGTGTTCTTGAAGTCGACCTTGCGGCCGTGCGAGTCGGTGAGTGTGCCTTCGTCGAGAATCTGGAGGAGGATGTTCGCGACATCCTTGTGGGCCTTCTCGAACTCGTCAAACAGGACGGTCGCCCACGGCCGTCTCCGCACGAGCTCGGTAAGCTGGCCAGCGGTATCTTCAAAACCAACGTAACCAGGTGCCGCTCCGATGAGCCGCGAAACCGTATGCTTTTCCTGGTACTCGCTCATGTTGATCGTGATCAGGTTCCGCTCGGTGCCCGTCAATTCGGCGGCGAGAGTCTTGGCGAGCTCCGTCTTGCCCGTACCGGTTTGTCCGAGGAAGAGGAAAGACGCGACAGGTCGGTTCCCGGGGTGAAGACCGGCGCGGGACAGGCGGATGGCTGAAGCAACGGCCGTGATGGCAGGCTCCTGACCCTTCACGCGCGCAGAGAGGACTTGCTCGAGGTCGAGAAGGCGAGCGCGGTCGCCACGCTGCAAGGTCGACGTCGGGATGCCTGTGGCTTTGGAGAGGACGCGAGCGACATCGTCCGATGTCACGCGCGCTCCCTCGCCTTCGCCCTTCGCGGCGTCCTCGCCCTCCTTCGGCAGCTTCTTCTCGAGCTCAGGCAGGACCGAGTACCTGAGCTCACTCGCACGCTGGTAGTCGCCCTTGCGCTGAGCGTCCTCCAGCTCGAAACGCCTCTTCTCGAGCTCCTCACGGACTTTGCGGATCTCCTCGGCCCGTTCGCGCTCCGAGCGCCACTGGCGTTCCATTCCGTCGGCATCCCGCTTGAGCGTTTCGAGTTCCCCTTCGATGGCGGCGCGGCGCTCGGTTGCGGAAGCTTCGGTGTCCTTGCCAAGCGACGACAACTCGATCTGGAGGGTCGTGATGGTCCGCTTGAGCGCGTCAAGCTCCTCTGGCGGCGACTCCTTCCTGAGCCGGAGCGAGGCAGCTGCTTCATCAACGAGGTCGATAGCCTGTCCGAAAGATCGTAAGCGTCGGGCGGTTCAGGAGGGCGCTCGTGCGAAGGCTCACCTTGTCTGGCAGGAAGCGCTCCGAGATGTAACGCTGCGACAGCACGGCGGCGCTGACGAGGGCAGCGTCAGAGATTGTCACTGTGGAAACAGGATAGGGATGTCAGCAGGGGAGTTCAGGGGCAAATCACCCAAAAGGCGGCTGAATCGCGTCGAACGCGTCCTCGTGCTTCGAGCGCGCCCTCGTGCTTCCCGCATCATCCAAGCCTCCGACTGGGTAGCTCCCCGAAAGGCCAAGCTCACCTCCATGATGGACTTCAAGTTTCGGCTTGAGGCCGCGCAGCATCGTCACCGCCTGCTCGACGGACGGTTCCTCAACCATGACCGGCTGGAAGCGCCGCGTCAACGCCGCATCTTTCTCGATCGTCTGGCGGTACTCGTTCAGTGTAGTGGCGCCGGATATCTGTAAGCCACGGGCGAGCGAAGGTTTGAGCATGTTCGAGGCGTCGAGCGATCCTTCGGCCTTCCCCTGTTCGACCGAGACCTCTGTCAGCATCTGACTCGCTCCCGGGGTACGAGGGATATACTGTACGAGGCCGAGAATCTGATGACATTCGTCGACGAAGCCGATTACGTCAGATGCGTCTTCCAAGTCCTTGATGAGGTTGTTCATCTTCTCCTCGAAGGATCCGCGGACGCCGGTCTGCAAAGCCGCGGGTCAGTTCTCCTTCAGTAGCACACCAATGTCTCGCAGTACGTACGCCTGCCATGATGGATGCAAGATCGATAGAGATGAGGCGCTTGCCCTTGAGAGATTCAGGGACTTCGCCCGCCGCCATCTTTTGCGCAAGACCTTCGATGATGGCCGTCTTGCCGACTCCGGCCGGTCCGACGAGCAGCGGGTTGTTCCTGTCCGATTTGTGCTCGAGTCAGCTATTAGTCCGTGCAGTATTACGGTACGTCTACGCAGGGAACAGCGCCCGAATGGTCTGACGTACTTGCTCCGCCTCGACAGGATCTCGATGACGCGCTTGGTTTCGTCCGCCCTCCCGACGACGGGATCGAGCTTCCCTTCCTTGGCGAGGGCCGTCAAGTCGACTCCATGGTCTTTGAGCGCCTGACCCGGTTCGCGTTTCTGACCTCCGCCAAAGATGTTTCCGATCGGGAACCCTCCTCCTCCGCCCGGTCCGCCTGGACCTCCCGGCGGCGGAGGTCCGCCTGGCCTTGGTGGGTACGCGGGAGGGCGGGAGGTGGCGAAGGCGCGAGATGCGGCGAGCCAAACGGCCGGGGACGGAGCCGAAGTGGCAGCGAGCCTCGGCGATCGGAGCTGTTTGAGAGCGGTTCTCGTGTTACGCGTGAGCATGCGAGCGATTTCTCGGATAGCAAAGAGTGCAGAAGGAGGCAGAGGAGGGAAGCAGCGGGACGGGCGATTCGAGGTAGTCGAGAAGGTCCTCGAACACTCTCTCGCCACCCGACTGCACTCGAGCCAACGACGCTTCCAGTCGACCGGGAAGGAATGCAAGATGGTGCCGACCGTGCTCATAGTGCGCTAGATCGAGCGGGAGCAAGGGACGACGACCTTTCGTCATCGGATCATTCAGAGTTGCTCTTGCCGGCGCTCCCTCTCCACCTTCACGCAGCGCCATGGCTGGCGAACTGGACCAGGACCGGCGAAGAGATACTAGTCGGCTATCAGCTGTGGGCGATCGAACAGCGGTAAGCTTACTGCTGACTCCTGTTCGTCGATCGGATTCGTGCCGAGTGGGGTAAACCTCGACGACGGAGGAAGCCGTACAGGCCCGCAGGGGGACCGTACAGAGCTCCGGGCTGACTCGTGCTACTCTCTTCACAGTGTGACGGACCGACATGCGCTGTTGCCGGTCGTTCTAGTCCTCACCGGTGACAAGGCCGACTGCGTAAGATCTCATACTCCCGCTCTCTACTCGACGCGCTTTGAAAGCTACAGAGCGCTGACATCCTCCGATCTGCAGGTCGTCGTCGAACGTTTCCAACTCGCCGGACCCGGCGCGGAAGATACGGTCGCGAGACAGCAGGTTTGGGACCGAACGAAGGCGCTTCTCCGGCGGTCGGGCATGCGCGTGACAGACGTGAGCTCTCCCTCGGAGCAGCGACATTCACTCTTGAAAAGCTGACGATCTGGGTCCGCGCAGACTTCGCGCGGCAAGCTCCCCGTGACGAGCTTGACCTCGCTCTCGCCCTCCCTGTCGCTCCTCCTGCTGCCGTCCACCGTCGACCGACCAGGCGACTACCGCAAGTCCATGCCCGCCCTCTATCAGAGCATCAACATCCGCCGACTCGGCTTCGGCGGCCGCAGCGGCTTCCGCCTGATCGAGAGCCCAACGCCGGCGCAAACGCTCCATTTCCGGCAGGCGTACCAACTGCCAATTCCGCCGCCCGGTCCACCTGCGCAAGAGACGTGCGGGTTCGACTCGCATGGCGGCGTTTCTGAATTCGCTCGGACCATCATCGACTTCGTCAAACTGGTGCAACACGCTCTCGCGTTGTTCGGCCTCGGGCCTGTTAAGTCCTACTTGTGCGAGCGCGTGCACGGATCGCTCGCCGACTCGGCAGGCTCGCTTCCGACCCAAAGTGACCTCGATCGTCAACTGATCGAGACGTTCGTTTCGCGTTCGGACGACTCGGTTCTGCTAGTCGAGGACTGGGCCGACGCAATCGGTTTGCCCATCCCGGAGTCAGCACAGAAGACTCAGGCTCCACGCTTCGGCCCAACACGTAGCGACGAGATGGCTGATGGGCCGGATGGAGGATCGGTGATTCTGTTGTCCGGCGATGGCTTGCTTTGCGACACCACCGTCGCAGCGTTGTCGGTTTTCCGCCTCGCCTTCGCGGAGCGCTTCGTGCCGACGTCTACATCGACATTCAACGGCGTGGGTACCTCGTCCGGAATGGGCGCCTACTCGTCCTACGCTGTCCGCGACGACTCGCTCCTCCCGCCGCCCCTCCTCGCCGCCTTACTCTCACTCGCCGTCTCGGCTCGGCACAAGATGGTCGCACTTGGCGCGGGGAAAGAGCTCCGACGGCATAGGACCATCGGAAGGACAGCTGCGCACGATCAGGCGCGCGAGAAGGACGCCCGGGTTCCGCGAGACATTTTCGGCAAGCGCGAACGGTTTCTGCTGTCCCTCCAGGCATTCCGGGTGGGTCATATTGCCCACAGGGCGCCATCCATGATGACAGTCGCTCACTGTAAAGCTATTCGTGCCACAGACCGCACATCCCGACTCGTTCCCTCTGAAAGGCCCGCCTGTGCTAACGCCGGCTTTTCTCGAAAACTTGAACCACCTCTTCGCCGCCAAATTCCCGTCGTCCAGTTCGTATCCTTCCTCTCGCCATCAAGGCGGGTCTGGATCGGCATCAGAATCGTCTCCAAGCCATAGCCGGCTCCTGTCGCTCCACCGACCACATCTCCCGCATTTGCCGCCCCAAATCGTCGACCACTTGCCTTTCGGCGCCGTCAGCCGATCGCGCACTCGAGCCGAGACGTGCGATACAGCGTCACTTGACGATCTGATCGAGGTTGTAGTCCTCGGGCGAGGTGCCGACGGAGCGAAAAGCACCCGGACGAGCTCGGGCGCTCGGACTCGGTTGCGCAGCGGCGGCCTTGCCGGCCGGACGGCTCGACGCGTCTGGGACCCCGACGAACCGAGAAGACTCGGCGAGGACAGCGATGCAGGCACGTACACTGACGCCGAGGTGCTTGGTGCTCGGACAAAGGAGCGTTCCCGCTCGCGCGGCGGTCTTTCCCGCCAGTCCACAAGGACGAGGACCGCTCCGACAGAGCACAGCATGGCAACAACGTCTGCTGCTACGGAAGAGCTTGCATCTGGTAGGCGCGGCCCGACGCCACCTCCACAACAGGCTGTCGGCCCGCTTGCCCTGGTCGGCGGTCTGCTGCGCGGCGTGCGCGACAAAGCCGGCCGAGCGGGGAGGAAAGTCGGAGACGGTCTCGGGTACGGCTCATGTTGACTCCGGCGACTCCTTGGGCATGATGGACGCTGACGTCCTTGCTTATTTCAGACTCCTCGACAGCCAAACCTCAACATCGATGATCGGCCAGTCTTCCTCTAAGACGGCCAGCCACTCGGTCGACAACTCTACGCATGCAGCATCTAGTGGTATCGCGCCCGCTCTGGGCATACAGTGAGGATTCATCCTTACGGTCCTGACAAAAGAGAAAGCCAGCTGACCAAGGTGTCTTCAGCGAGGCGCCGTCCCGACCAGACTCACGCATTTCGCAGGCGGATGCAAGTCCTGTAGCGGTACCCATGCGGCCGCGAACCGCGTCACCGCACGCGGCCCGCGACGGCGTCGCGTTCGACTTCGCGTCCGACCGATCGCGCCGCCTGTCGCCGCTCCTCACGCATGATTTCGCCCACGATAGCCCGATCGATAGCGCCACAGGGCTGATGGTGCCCCCTCGACCTACTAGTTCGCGGCACTCGTCCACTCTCCCGAGCCCTCTCGGCCTGGAAAGCCCGACGGAGGGTCCTGGCGCGGCGAGCCGGAGCAAGTTCGACGAAGAGGCGCCTTCTTCAGCCAAGCTGCATCTTGCGCGCGCCAATCTGCTCGTGCCGCCGTCCATGCGCCGGGCGGTGAGCGAGACCCAGGTCCCGAAACGACATTTGCTGCCGAACGCCGACCACGATGACCTTGATCGGTTGAGGTCCAGCCTCCTCTTCACTGGAGAGGCGGACTCGACTCGCGATCTGCCTGACGAGCACGAATCGGGCTCAGACCGCGACGACGAGGACAACGACGAATCTGCTCCTTTCGCCGAAGAGCCGCGCGATGTGAAAGCCGGCGCGCTGCTCGCCGACGCGACTCTACCCTCTCTGCCCCGTCGACACTCTTTCAATCTCGTATGCGACGCTCCCGAACCGCGCGTGTGGCTCAGCCGGCGCCGACTCGAAGCAGACATGAACCTGCGGACAGCAGCTTGGCAGCTGCACTTGAAGCAGAAACGACTCGAAGAGATG
Organism: Rhodotorula taiwanensis; assembly: GCA_002922495.1. NCBI lineage: Eukaryota > Fungi > Basidiomycota > Microbotryomycetes > Sporidiobolales > Sporidiobolaceae > Rhodotorula > Rhodotorula taiwanensis. The sequence goes on along the minus strand of PJQD01000096.1, from coordinate 46,031 downwards.
GTACAGGCGCTCGAGGTCGGTCTATTCCTAGGAGTCTCCAACTCACAGGTCCAGCCGGCTGACACAGAACCCACAACAGTCTGTCCGGAAATCGTACGACGACGCCATCGCCGCCTTTGACGAACCGCTCGCCCGGAAGCAGGCACAGCTCGATTCGCTGTCCAAAGCCGTCACCAAGATGCAAGACCGCCTCGATCAATACTCGGCGCAGACAAGCTCGCCGTTGTACGCCCTCTCGACCGGGACTTCGCGTCTGCAGTACGCCCAGGCCGTCCTCGACGACAAGATTCGGGACATTTTCGAGTTTGACCGCGCGCTGCGGGCCAAAGTCGATCCGGACTCGGGCCGCGGGAGCCTCGAAGTCGCCGTGCAGACGCTCGCGAGTGAGCGCAAGGGAGTCCGGCGGGTGCTCGGAGTGGTCGAGGCGTTTACCGAGTGGATGGGAGGAGTCGGGCGGCGGTGGTTCCGCGCGTCCGATGGCGCAAAGTAGCGACTCGCGTGATTGCCATGACGCAGACGCAGACGCAGACGCCGGACTCGCACTCTTCCCCAATGGCCAGAGACAGGAAAGAGAGAATTTGCCGAGGGACGAGTCTCCAGAGCGAGCTGAGGGGAGGCCGGGGACGAGAGCCAAGAGGGAGGAAGAGGGAGCCCAAAGAGGAGTGGACGCCCTCTCGGTCACGCAGCCGTCCCCTGAGCACCATGAGTGAGTCTGGCGGGTCTGCATAGTCTTCAGTGGCCGCTGCGCTTGTCCGTCAAGCGCGTCGCGACCTTCAGCAGCTGACAGCTCGTCGGTCGCGGTCGGTTCCAGGTCGCCTCGCTGCCCTCGTTCCGCCCAAGATTGCGTCGCCGTCGGCCATCGGTGCGCCCCAGTCGGCCGCCCGTATGGCCAAGGTCGTCGAGTTCTACAGCGCTGTGAGTTTCGTATCCTCTCGGGAGGGATAGCCGAGCGAGATGGGTTGCCGTCGGGTTCCGGTCCCTCGCTTCCCACCGACTTGCCATCGCGGTTCCTTTACCTCAGGCGACCTTGCCGACCAGTGCAGGAGGCCTCGATACACTCAGGGAGCTTGATGACTGACCCGGATTGATCTCTCTCCCCTGCTTCTGTCACGATGCGTCATGCTCGCGTTCGGCGTCCGACGACGAATAGCTCCCCAAGGGTCAGGCGCCGAAGAAGCACGTCGGCATGTCGCCCCTCGCCCGCTACAAGGCTCGCTACTTCGACGGCGAGAACGCTTCGGGTGCCCCCTTCCTCCACGTTATCGGCGGTCTCTTCCTCATCGGTTACACCATCGACTGTGAGTCTTCCGCTCTTTGGCTCCTCGCTCGTCTCTACAGTCGCGACGTTTCCGCGAGCGTCAGATTTGCTGACCTGAGCTTGTCCACGCAGACAACATGCACCTCAAGCACCACAAGAAGTGAGCTGCGGCAGAAGCGCAGATCCGGACCCTGTCTCCCTCTCGCGCCCCGAGTTCATCCTGCTGACCAAGTTGCCACTCCCGCTCCTCTCGCGCACGCTATATCGCCTCGCCGTCACGCTCTACAGCAACCACCACGTACGTGCACGCTCAACATTGCGGTTCGTCTGCGAATCGATGCTGACTCGCTTTTCTCCCTTCTTCAATTTGCTCGAACCGCCGGTCCACTCCTTCTCCCAACTCTTGCGGCCCGCGCACAGTAATCGGTGGGTTTTTGTGTGCAGTATGGGAGGTCTAGAAATGAAAATCGTTACATAAAGCCGGAGGAGGGGACTCAGCGAGCGTCAGGAGAGTGCACCGAGACTCGTAGCGTTCTGCAGCGCGCACGACCTTAGGCTCGAGACAGCTACAATCAGTCAGAGCTCCCTCTGCGTGCGAGGTCGCAGTCTGAAAGGCTCGAGGCGCCGTATGGCGCGAGGCTTGCCTCGACGACAGACGTCTTTGACCTCGTCCGTGTCGTCATGGACGCCGAAGTAGCCCAGGTCGTTCAGGTAAAGCTCCTGCGTGGCAATGTCGAGCTCACGAGCAAGCTACGACTGACCTGTCTCGACTTGCAGGCGATCCAGGCGCTGTACGACCCTTCGACTCCGCCGGCAGTTCAGTCAACTTTGGAACGGCAACTACAGCAAGTCCAGGCGTCGCCAGCGGCTTGGTCCGTCGTCGGGACTCTCATCTCGCATTCCGACGCGAGCGTACGCTTCTTTGGCGCGTCCACGTTGCAGCAGGCGATCTCGCGGTCATGGCACTCCCTCGACCCCAACAATCCGGCACCGGCAGACTTGGAGGGTCCCGCCGGAGCCCTGAAAGAGTCGCTGCTACAGTGGCTTGCGACGAGTGCCGCCGCCGCGTACCCGGCTAACGGGAACGCCGGCACTCCCGGTGAGAAACCCGTCTTGCGGAAACTCGCCGCCGCAACAACTAGCCTCAGCTTGCGCCTCGGCGCGGAATGGAGCGACTGGCTCCTCGAAGTGATCATGCGCATTGCGGCGAGCGGCGCGAGTCGGGAGGCGACGCTCGAGATCCTCAGCACGGCGATTGAAGAGATCGCCAGGGCAGACTTTGTCGGCAGTCAGCGGTGCGTTCCACATTGCGCGCGCCTCGGACATGCATGGACTGAATGCTGAGACCCCAAGCGAACAGTATGGCATACATGGCTCAACTCTCTTCGACCATCCCGCACCTCGTTTCGACCCTCGAATCATCCATGTCGCCGTCGGCAAAGCCGAGCGAGACCAACCTCGCCTTGACCTGCTTCGTCGCGTACCTGAACGCCGGCCAACTCTCGCACGCCGAGTTGACGACCCTGTACCCGTGCCTTCTCCCGCACGTCTCGCGAAACGAAACGGTCATCAAGGCCGCTTCGGCTCTCGAAGAACTCGTCGAGCGATCGTCCGGCCTGACCGAAGGCGGCGGGTTCGGTGTCACCCGCTTCGTGCATCGGCAACGGACGAGTGAGCTCATCCAGCATTGGGTCACCGGGCCCTATGTGCAGCAGGTCCTAGAGCAAGCGGTCGCAGAGGCCCAAGATGGTGGCGAGCCAGAGGACGAGGCTCTCGCTGTCTTCAAGCTCGTCACGACGGTTGCCGACCACTTCATCACCACCTTCCTGTTCGATCCGCCTCCTCCTTCGGCGGCGGTCGACCCCTCGTCACTGTTGACGCTCGCGCACCCTTCCGTCCACTCCCTCTTCTCTCTCCTCCTCGCGCTCTCGACCTTTCCCGGCTACACGTCAGAAGCTTACGCGATCAACGAGCTGCCTATGGGCGCTTGGATGAATTTGCAAGAGCTCGGCGCAGACGAAGGCTTCATGCCTGGACCCGGCGAAGGCCGCGAGGGTCGACCCGGCAAGGAGGCGGAATGGGCTGCTTACAAGGGCGTCTTTGCTGCCCTCGCCGAGGGCTTGCGAGAAAGAGCGATCCGGCCGGCCGAGAGCGAGTTCTTTGGCTGGCCCAAAGGTGCGCACCTTTGAGCGGGGGTCGTTCGCTCGCGAAAAGTACTGACACTTGCGAACCTCTTCACGCAGACATTCGCGACGCGTTCCGGGTCAATCGGTCGACGACCCTAAACGACACGGTGCAGTACGCGTTCTTCGTCCTTCGCGACGAGCTCATCGGCCACCTCGTCAGCTTAGCGGCGCAGCAGGTGTCCTCGCCATCTTCGGCCGGAAAGGACGCGCATGAGAACCTCGAAGCGACTCTGTTCATCCTGCTTTCGCTCGGCGAAGTGGTCCCCATGGGCCCTTCACTATCCGAGCTCGACCCTTCCGCTCCGCCGCCGCCTTTGCAGCAGTATCTGGCGACATTGTTCGGCCCCGCCGTGCTCGGTCGCATCCCTTCGGAACCGGGCATGCACCAGTCCCTACGATCGACGACTCTGCGACTCGTTGGCGCTTACAGTTCCTGGTTCGCCTCTCATCCGGATGCCTGCTTGCAAGCCGTGACGTTCGTCATCGCTGGGTTACAAGAGGCTGAACTGGTTCCAGGCGCGGCAAAAGCGCTACGCGGGCTCTGCGACTCGAACCGCAAAGTCCTCATGCGACACGTGCCGAGCTTCGTTCAGGTTCTCGGTGGTCTGGAAGGGCGGATTCCTGAAACCGAGCTCGCCAAGGTCCTCCAAAGCGTGGCCAGCGTCATTCAAGCGCTCCCCGAAGATGAGATTGTCGAACCCTTGCTGGTGAGCTCCTGCTGCACTGAACGTCGCTCCTCGCCTGACGCTGACGCGTGCGGTTCGTCACATCCGCAGATGCTGGCAAATCCGGTCGTCGGCAAACTCGGCGCCGCGTGCGCCGCCGCGGCGGCAGTGAGTCGATCGTGAACGCGCGTCAGCGCGGCAAGCGGACTGACTCGGACTACATGTGAAGAACGCCGAGCTCGCCCGCGATGACTGTCTGCAGCAACTTTCGTACCTGGCTGCTCTCGCGCGCGGACTCGCCGATCCCGAAGGCGACGTGATTGATCTTGACGCAAGCCTCGACGAGACTTCGCTCGTCCGAGAAACGGCCACGCGGATCCTGAATGAGCCTCGAGTGCTCGACATGCGAAGAGCACTCGAGACCAGCATCGAAGCGGTGGCAACTACCTGGCCGGGCGACGCCGAGATCGTCACCGCGCTGGCCGACTACGTGCGCCAGTCGACGTCCGACGCCGTACCATCGCCTCTAGCTCTCGCTTCACGCTCCTTGCTCAATCTGTGCGCTGGTGCACTGCAGCTGTCCGCATCATCGGTCTGGCTCGGGATCGAAGCGCAACTTTTGGCCAGACTGGCTCGCGACTCGAGTGATGGCACGCTGTCAGACTCGGACTTGGCAGCTCTGAGCAGCCCGGTCGAGCGGAGTCTTCAAGTTATCCTGGCTGCCTATGCTGACGTCGCTGGTACGCATATCTTGCTTCTCGTGCTCATGCAGACCTGACCGATCAATGCTGCTTCCTCTAGCTATGGCCGAGAATCCGGACGTCGTGGCCGCTTTCCTCAGTCTCTGCTGCCAGGTCAGTCCTCCACGCCCTCTGATCTGAAGCCTCGTCTCATGCCTTGTCGAACAGATCACACGACTCTTCCCTCGGATCTTCCTCTCCTTGCCGCCGCAATACTTGGACGCCGTGCTCGCGTTTGCCGAGCGTGGGCTGTCGATGCAAGAGCAATTCTCGCTGAAATCTACAGTCGAGCTTCTGGTAGGTCCCCGTGCTCATACAGCGTGTAGAGCTGTCGGCTGACTAGGCGTTCACGCAGCTCATGAGCGTCCAGCAGACTCGCATGGCCTCGGCGTCTTCGAGCGCGTTCCAAGCCGCCGTCCTCCCGCGAATCCCGTCCATCATGCGGTCGACTCTGCAGGCGGTGGGTGGCCTGGCCCCGAGGTCTCATCTCGTCTCATTAAGCGAGCTTCTGCATGCCTGCCTCCTCCGAGCGCCCGAGCAAGCCCGGCCGACTCTTAAGGCACTCCTCGGCGAAGCAGGCTTTCCGTCAGATCGAGCCACTGGCGATGCGAAAGCCCGCTTCGAGCGCGCCGTTAACAGGTGCGCGTTTGGAGTCTCTGAGCGATAGAGTCCTTACCTTAGTTGCTGATAATCCGACTTCATGCAACAGTGCTCGCACTGGCAAGCAAGTCAGGCAAGCCGTCACGGACTTTGCGCTGGTCTGCCGAGGGCTTGACGGGACGGCGTACGGACTCGCAACGACGTACTAGGCGCGGACGTAGATCTGCCTGCGCCGAGACATTCTCGGGATGCGCAACTTGCGATTGGTCAAGAACCCGGACACTGACAGGGAGAGGACAGCTACAGAATGTGTACGAAGAATTGAGACGACAGAGAGTAAGAACAGTGACAACATCGGTAGAGAGGGAGAGCGGTTTAGGCCAAGATGCGGGCGATCCGAGCGGGCATCAAGGTCTCGGTTAGGCCGGCAACGACAGGTCCGCCGTACTCCGCCCAGTTGCGGTAGGCGTACCAAAGGACGGCCACCAAGACCGGGATCCAGAAGGCGAACAGCATGACGTCCGCCCACAAACTCGCGGGTTGGTGGGCATCAAAGGCGGCACTTCCTCCGTCGGTCTCGGCGTCGGTATCATCCGTCGAGTGCGACGTAGAAGAAAGTCGTCGTTTGACTCGCGCACGAATCGCCCGGAACGAATCGGTACGCGCCTTCGTCGGACGAGATTGGACGATCGCAGTGGACTCGGATTTCTCCGGCGGAGGCGCCAGGGCAAGGGAGTCTGCCGCAGAATACTGCGGCGGCGGCGACGACGGCGTTTTTCCGCTGCTGTGCCACCATTGTGGAGTTCGGAAGGCTGGCGTCCAGTCACGGAACGGCGATGCCGCGAACCGACTGGTTGCGGTCGACGCCGATTCGTTCCCATCCGTGTCTTCGTGCATGGCGCTCTCGGTCACTCGACGGCGCCGTGAACCGCCGAGCTGTAAAGCGTTGCCGACGTCCGGCAGCTGCATCGACGGAACGCCGAAACGGGTAGCCTTCGCCTTTTCCCACGCGGTAGAAACGCCTTCTGCCGTGGGACGCAGTTTCTGACTCAGCCAGGAAGTTTGGAGCGCGTCGGCAGCACCAGAGCGACTGATGGGCTGTCCGTAAGGCACGGCGGCATCGCGGCCGTCGATGTCTGCGAGCGTTCACGACATCAGCGATGGTAACGGATATTGCGGAAAGAGCGCCACGCACCAGAGAGGTTCGCCTTTCGAGGTCGTGGCGAAGCACGTTCGGGAGCCACGTCTCCCTCGACCGCGGCGAGGTGCTGGAGGGATACGGACGACGCGTTCCGGGAGGCGAGACGAGACCGAGGAACCGGTGTCAACTCCTGCTCCGATTCTTCGCCGTCCGCTTCGTCGTTCTCGTCCCATGAGTCGTGATCAACAGTCCAGTCGCTCGGATAATCGGTGCCGGAGTCGCTGTCGTCCTCTGCGGCTTCAAAGAAGAAGCTGGACCTGCTTTGCGTACTAGCGATACTGCTCCGGCGGCTCTCGGCCACGGATCTCGGCGAACCGTTTCCGGCCGACGAGGCCGAGTACTCGGTGACTCGGCGACTGAGGCTGCTGACCGAGAGAGTCGGAGTCACAGCTGTAGCCGACGGCTCCGCTCCGCGCGCAACGAGCAAGTCTTCCACGTCGATATCGTCCTTCTCGATGGCGATGTCGAGGGGAGTTTGCCCCGCCAGAGTTCGTACCGCGGTGTTGGCGCCGGCGTCGATGAGCAGCCGAGCAATCGCGACGCGACCGTAGAGTGCTGCGAAGTGCAGCGCGGTATATCCGTTGCGGTCGGCAGTGTCAAGCGCGATGCCTCGGGACAGCAAGAAGTTGACGAGCCGGTGGAAGCCGAGGACGGCGGCGAGGTGCAATAGGGTGTGGCGCTGCTGATTGACGAGCGAGATCGGAGGCTGCGCTGCCGGAAGGGACGGTGCCGCCCCGGGGATCGATGACGGGTCGAGATCAAGAAGGGACAGGAACTTGATAACGATGCCCTCGAAATTGCGCGTCTCGCGCTGCAGGGACGAACGGCCCCCGGATCTCGAGTCGATCACAGGACGGCCCGAACCATTGAAGGAGGAGCGGCGTGACGACGCTTGCGACCCGCTCGGCGTGGCGTATGCTGATCGAGTCGCGGTTTCCAAAGATGCAGCGAGCGCAGCAGTGTCGGACGGTCCGCCATGCGCCGGTGCATGTCCGCCAGCGCCAGACAGCCCGCCGGCATTACTGCCCGACCCGTTGGCAACGATCCGCATCGCGATCGCAGCGGCGTCTTCGATGCGTCCCGTCATTTGCATGCCGACCACTTGCAGAGCGAGCTCGAGGAGCGAACGATCCGACGTGTCCTTGTAGGTGAAGAGCTGGAGTCCGGCGCCCTGGTCGGGCGTCAACGGCACTCCTTTGATGCCGACTACGACGGGCCCCGGGTTTGCAGAAGGCGGCAAGACGCAGACCAAGGTATTAGCGGACCAATAGTGAGTCGGAACGGCGGCGTTGTCACCGAAGACGCAAGTCAGGTCTCGCACGAAGTTGTCGCCGAGGACGGTCACTTCGATCCCACCGTGGACTGGTCCTTCGCCGGGAATCACACGATTGATCCGAGGCGGCGCGACTGGCGGGTTCGTCTGTTGCGGCTGTTGCTGCAGAGTCCAACTCGGCGCGAAGCTGGGAGGAATCGGCTCGGTCGCTGGGATCGCGAAGGATGGGATGGAACCGCTGGCTGGAGCGCTCGGTTCCTGCGAGGCGCGCGAGTCTTGCAGAGCAGGGTTGGGCGAGGGGAAGCCGGAAAAGATCGAGTGGAAGGTTTCGGCGATGGAGGGTGCTGACGAGCCGGGCGAGAGCGGAGGTGTGGAAAGGCCCGCTCGCCAATCGATCGCTTCCTCGCATACAGACGACCTGCGAGAATCGAGGACGGCAGCAGGGGCTGCAGTCATGTTCGCGTCGCCTGCTTCGCCTAAGCCATCGAGGCCGAGAGCCGAGCCGAAGCCCTCGCCATGTGGTACGGCGGAAAGTGGCAGTTGCGCAGTGCTGACGCGCAGCACTGGCGACGGAGGCTTCGAGGATTGTTGAGAAGCCGGCGCGAGCGGGGTCATGGCGAACATCGGTGAGCGATAGGTGTTCGTCGACCGCTTGCGCGATGGCCGTGCATCCGAGTCATACGGTCGCGATTTGCGTGACGCTTCTTGTTCATCGTCCGAGTCAGTTTGACCTCGGCGAGAGCGGCCAGATGCGCCGCGACGAGGGCGCCCGCCGGACGACGACGCGGCGGAGGCAGACGCGGAGACGGCCTTCTCTTTCTTGCCTTTCGACGCGGCCGCGCTCTTGCTGCCCTTCCGTTTCGGACCGACGTCTTCGGCGGCGGAAGCATTCGCACTCGCGGCGGCCGCGGCCGCGGCAGCCGCCTTGCTCGTGTTCGTCTTGTGATCGTCGGTGATCATGATCGCGGGGCTCATGCCCCGCGCGACGATGTAGCCTCGGTGATCGCGCACGGCATACGTGATGCTTTGCGAGGGTAAGAGGGCGTCAGTAGCGGTATCGGGTCGTTGAGTGGCCGTTGAACTCACCAGAAGCCCTTCTTCTCCTTGTGGTGACGACAATAGCACGTGACGCGGGTCGGCAAGATGACCTCACCCGTTTTGAAGTCGACGATCTCCGGGGCGTTGAAGACGACCACCTTGGACCGTTCCTCCGCTTCGTTACGAGGCGGATCGTTCGGGTCCGGCTCCGGGATCGGCGCCGTGAACGTTTTGCCTTTAGCATCTTTGCGCCGGAGGGAGCGTTTGAGCTCTCGCTGCTCGCAGTTGCTGCAGATATGGATCTGCTGCTTCGGGTCGGAAGCGGACACGACCGCCACTTCGAGATTGAGGATGCTGTCCGCGGGCGGTTCCGGCACTACATACGATCGGAAGTCAGCGTTCGCTCCGAAGGGGCAAAGCGGAGAATGGGTCCGTACCGGGAAGGGTAGGCTTCGGCTTGATCACGCCTGGTCCTTTCTTCTCCTTGCTCTTGAGCGCCAGATGCTTCGGCAGGCGCAAATGAGACCAGGTCTCGATGCGCTCGAGATCCTTTGCGGCGCTCGTGTCGAGACCGCCGTCGAGCAAGACGTAGCCGGCTTTGCCGTCGACATCGATACCGTCCTCGCGCTTGATCGCGTGCTGCGGCCGAACAAGGGCCAGCGAGATCTTGATCTGCGTCTCGACGCGAGACTTGGCGCCGATGGTCGGGATGCCCAGGACCAGGAGCTCCGGGACCGGTGCACTGCCGTAACTGTTGGCAGCCGCGACGAGCTCGTCAGGGGAAGGTGCCGAGCCTTGGGGAATCAGCTTGGCTGCGAGGACGGCGTCGCGGGCGACGAGGTTGACTGCACCAGCGCCGAGGACAGTGGAGGCCGTTCCCGTCTGCTTCGACGCAGCTTTCGCGGCTCGCTGCTGCTGAGCAGCCGAAGACGACGAGGTCGAAGTGTCGGAAGCGCGAGAAACGCTGTGCTCGCGAGTAGACGCTCGAGACGAACGGGTGGTCGTCGAGCTCCGTCGGAGGCCGTACAAGTCACTGGTCGCCTCGGACTGTTGCGGAGTCGCGCTCGAGACGCTCGTCGCGCGCGTTGACGCGAACCGCGGCGAGATGAGCGATTCAGGTGCGGGAGAGACGAATCGATCCGGAGTCGCCTGCCCGCTTTGCGAGCCGTCGACATTCGTCAACGAAGGAGCGATGCCAGCGTTGACGGCAAGTAGGTCGATCGGCATGGAGAACGAGGCGTGGTGGTCGTCTTGGGCGAGCTGTGCAGTGATTCCGGACGAGGAAGAACCGGCTGGCACTTCCGGCTTAGGCGAAGACGACAACGTCGCGGGCCTAGCCGTGGGAAAGCCGTCAGTACTTTTGACCTCTCCATTTCGCGTGCCTGTCGCGGGGCGAGCATCCGGCGGAGGTTGGGGAAGAACGTACCCGCAGACGTCACCATGCACCATGTCATCGAAGTCCATCTGCATTCCGTCTCCGGAGCCCATGCGAGGAACGCCGTTTGACTCGTTGGTCGTCGGTGCGGCGAGATCGGGCGCGCCCGACAACGAGTGGAACGCCGCCGTGTCCGCACCGCGAGTCGCCGAGAGTTGCCGATCGTCGCCCGGCGGCGCCGACGCGTCCCAGAAGTCGTGTGTGAGGGTCAGAGGCTCGACTGAATGGCCCTTGTGGTGGTCGCGCCCTCCTGCTTGTTTGCTCGAGAGGACGTGCGAGAATCCGGGGTCAAGCGCCGCGAGCGATGAAGGCGCGCCTGGCGACCACGGCAGCGCCAGTTCGAGCGAGAGACCGTCTAGGGCCCAATCGTGTTGACTCGTAGCCGTGTAGGACGAGTCTGCCGGGCTCGAGTGGTTGTCGCTGCCGGACGAACTCGACGAGTCGAAGTGGCCGTCAGGGTCGTACAACCGTCCGCCACCCGCGCCTCCGGGCTGGTCGAGCGGATGCCCATCGTGCTGCATATTACCGCCGTAGTCCATCGCGGCGGCTGGCACCCTGTCGGCGCGGCGTTACGAGTCGGCAGTGACTGGCCTCGCGTTCCGCAGCCACAGGTCGAAGCCCTTGCAGCTAGAGGTCGTCCGGCTCGATGGGCCTTGCAGAGCGCGTCGAGGCAGCTAGTCAAAGTCCTGGTGTCTTTATGGCAGGGTCGGGAGGGCGCCTAGGGGTCTAGGTACAGAGCCGAGGTGGCACACGTTGACCTCCTCTCGGTGCAAACCGACTCGAGTCGATCTTCTCTTCAGGCTCCAACTTCGGCAGTACCGGACAGCTGCCACCAAAGTCTGAAGGTTTGGGCAGGGCAGCCTAGTAGAACCCCGCTTTTCTCGCTTTATGGTTTTGCGGAGGACCTCACGCGTACCTTGACCAACTCCGCAGCAAGCGGACGATATTTCCCACGCTCCCTTGGCTGCATATAGTTCCTCGCGCTACTCCCGAGAGTCACTGTGGAAATGACTGAGAGGAGCGAGCCTCTAGTCAGCCAGGGAAACGCCCAGCTGCAGGGGCTATCCGGAAGACTCGGTGGCCCGGGCAAGCTTATCTGGAACGCGGAGTCGGCAGTGGCGGCCGGGGGCCATTACGCTGCAGGCCGGATGGTAAGAGACACGGTCGGGCCGCTCAGCCTGCCGCATCCTTCATCGATATCGCGCCTCCGCGCGCCTGTTGGGACTCGGCCAGGACGGCCGGTTACCCTTCTCCGTTCGCGACGACGCGCCCCGGGCCGTCCGGCGCGCCGATGCCTCGGTCGAACGGACGACTCACTCTTGACCGTAACGAAACATACGGGCAGCCATCGCAGATTCATCATCACTGCCCGAAACGATTATCGGCGTCTGAAAGAGCGCGAACGCGAATCTAATCCTCAGTTCTGCAGCGAAAGGCGGTAGGCCATCGAAGGTCCGGTGCCTTGCGCGTAGTGGGCAGTACGTGCAGAGCCAGTGCGTGCCGTTATCTGCTCCGAGGGAGCCCAAGTCCGAGCCTGAGTACCGCGGTAGAGATCGAGATCCGGTCCAATCGAAGCAATGTGTGTGGCGCCATTCTCCCTTGCAGGGAGCAATGAGGTCCAGTATCCGCACCGTTCCAGACGGAGTCTAGGCTACGCAGTCACGGTGGCGCTGGAGGCTAGCAAGTCGGGGCGAGCATGCCAGCCACGAGCAAGCAGGCCCAGGGGCAAGCTAGGGGAGAGGCTTCCGGCCGGCAGCGCCATTTGCAGGGCAGCGGCCCGCTTCGGCTACATGGAACGATGTCGTTCCGTTCATTCGGCGCAGAACCCCGTCTCCGTGTCCGGTCAGAGAGCCGTGCATGAAAGCCTCGGATCCGCAAGTTCGCGAGGACCGCCCGTACCCGGCGAGGCCGTGACCGGCATGGAGGGCAGTTGGTTGCTCGTGGCCGTCCTTCGCCTGGTCGGAGGGGCTCGTGAGCTCGGGGTCGTAATGCCTTGGATAGCCCACGGTAGCCGAGTAAGGTCCGAGAACGGGCTGAAAGCGCTGAAAGGCCGGGTGGAGGAGAGAGAAGGCGACTGGCCTGGTCGATCACAGCCGTTGGGATCCAAGGTGGTCCGGCGAGGATTTCGTAGCTGAGTGCCCCGTCGTGTGCACGGCGCTGAGCCGAGCCTGTGCACGTGGAAGGAGTTGCGGATCAACAGCTCCACCGGTGCACTTCCGCGACACGGCTCGCCGGTCTCTTCGTCCCGGTATCCAACACGTGAGCCAAGCACCATCACGACGGACGAGAGCTTGCGTTGCACCTGCTACGCAGCTCACACGGCCTCCCAGGACATTGCGCTCGTCTGACGGCAATAGGTTGACTTTGCGCGCGTCTCGACTCGACCGGCAACCACAGCGATTGTCGCACGCACTACGTACACTGGTGGTAGACCTCGAGTAGCGCATCAGGTACGCATGTAAGACTGCAGCGGATCTCGAATCGTCCGACACGTTCAAGAGCTGACGTCGTTCCCCATGATCTGCGGTCGCTTCCGGCAACTCTTTCGGCCGGATTCGTCAGACAGACAGACTGCAACGGCGGCAGCACGCCTACCGCTCCGAATCACCGGCTAGTATGGCGCCATCAGCGCAAACGAAGAAGCTCATCTTGGACGGTTCGCTGTTTGTGCTGTCACAAGTGGCGTTCTACTATGCGTTCAAGGTGCGCAGCGCCTATCCGCTTCGTCGTTCCGTATCTCTGACGATCCCGTGTGCAGGTGATCATGAACCAGGTCGACCCGGCCAAGACGAAGCGAAAGGAAGCAAAGAACAAGTCGAAAGAGGCGCTCGGGAAACTCGGCATCGATCTCTCAACCCTCGACCTGAACGAGCACGAGGAGGTCATTGCGAGCGAAGTCGTGTCGGCGGACGAAATCCAGGTCACCTTCAAAGGTCCGTTTGGGCTCGGACGTCTGCAGCAGTATCGCTTGACCCTCGCTGACCCTGCGCCGATTTTGCAGACGTTGGCGGCCTCGACCCCATCATCTCTCAATTGCGCGAAGCCGTCATCTTCCCTCTGTGCTACCCGCAGCTGTTTGAGAGCTCTGCCGGCTTGTTTGGCGCGCCAAAGGGTGTTTTGCTGTACGGTCCGCCCGGATGTGGCAAGGTGAGCCGTCAACCGGATCCGCTCTCGCTTGCAATGCTGTTAGCTGATGTTGCCTGCCCGGATGGTGCCAGACTATGCTTGCAAAGGTTTGGCTTCGTTCAATGCCCGCGCGCCAGCGGAGACTGGGCAGCTGACATTAGCCCGTCGGACAGGCTCTCGCGAAAGAGTCTGGTGCCACCTTCATCAACATGAAGGTCTCGACGCTGACCGACAAATGGTACGCGAGAGCTCAATTCTGGCGTCTGTACGAGCATGGGCTAAAGACGGAAGCTGCAGGTTCGGCGAGTCGAACAAGCTCGTGGCGGCCCTGTTTTCCCTCGCTCGCAAGCTTCAGCCGTCGATCATCTTCATCGACGAGATCGACTCGTTCCTGCGCGAGCGGAGTCGGACGGACCATGAAGTGACGGGAATGATGTGAGCGTTTGCTGGTCCAGACTGGTTCTCCAGCTCGCCGGACGCGTGCTGATCCTAGTCGACGGCTTCGCAGGAAAGCCGAGTTTATGTCGATGTGGGACGGCTTGACGACCACCAACGATACCCGCATTCTCGTCCTCGGCGCAACGAACCGACCCAACGACATCGACTCGGCCATCCTGCGCCGGATGCCGAAACGGTTCGCGATCCGGTTGCCGGACGCGCAGCAACGGCGGAACATTCTGCAGCTCATGCTCAAGGACATCAAGGTTGACAAGAACTTTGACTTTGAGGCGTTAGTGCGCAAGACGGACGGGCTCAGCGGGAGCGACCTCAAGGAGGCGTGTCGGAATGCGGCGATGGTGAGCGCGATGGCGCTCAACCAGAGGCGGCAGTGCTGACTGTCACCCTCCGCAGGTGCCCGTGCGCGAGTACATGCGTCAGAACGTGACAGGAGGACAGATCGACGTCGAGAAGATGAACGCAGGAGTAAGTCTGACGGCTAGCGGTGCTCGTCAGATCGAGACGAGGCTGAGCGCGTCATTGCACGCAGAAGTTCAACATTCGCCCTCTGCGCGTCACGGACTTCTTTGTCTCCGATTATGCTACCCCGAACGGCGGCTCGATGGAGCAAGAGGGCTTGGATTAGAAGATTGGTCTCGCACGCTGTTGTCGCAATCGTACGCTCTCGCATCCCCGTCTGAGCTCGAAGGCGATACAGAATACAACAGGATCATTCTACTCGATCTTTCTGGCTCTGTCGGGCAGTCGCCGCTCTAGATCGGACCACCCTTCCATCCACCCTCGCTCAAACACTTCGGCGCCGAACTTGTCGACCGCGTTCTGTCGCGCATTGCGACGGATCTCATCCTGTCTCTCCACGGGTAGCGCGAGGATGTGTTCGAGCTGCTGGGCGAATTCCTCGGCGAGGTCGAGCTTGGGGTTCGAGGCGGAAGAGGGCGGCGGGGCGAGAAAGCCCGTCGAGTTGGCCGCGTCGTTGCACGGGACGACAATGTCGTTCAGCGGTCCAGCTGACGCATGTGCGAGCGGGATGACGCCAGCGGCCTGCGGGTGCTCTGACATCAGCTAGTTGCTCGCGGCCTCACGCAGAAGTTCGACACGAACCTGGAATTCGACCATCGTGATGCCGAAATGCTCGTCAATCATGGTGTGCAACCCGACAGAAGCGTTGCGCATGAGGTCGCAGATGACCTCGTACGATTCGTTGACCCGGAAGTCGACCTGCTGCTCGATGCCGAGCTCTTTCGCTAGGTCGCGCAAGGCCTCGACTCGCTGCGCGTCCGTCTGACCGCGCACTGAGCCCGCGAGGACGAGTCGGAGCTGATCACGCTTGATTGTGCCTCTCGCCTGAGCGACCGATGGCGAAGCGAGCAGTTTTGCGAACGCCCGCAGCTGAGTCGGGTGTTCCTTCTCGGGTCGGAACTGCGCCAACGACAGGATGACGATCTCGCCGTTTGGGCCATGTCGGTCGGCGTTTTCGATCGGGAACGTGGCGAGATGCCGAGTATCGCACGGGGGATATAGAAGCCGGATTCCGGTGCCGGAACCGACGCTGGAGGCCTGGCTCGATGCTGGCTTCTCGCCGAGCAGGCTCGCGACGTGCGCTTTGGTCCAGCTCGAGTTGACCCACAGAACGTCGGCACATCGCAAGCTCGCCGAGTAAGCGGCGGCGAAGACGCGGTAGTAGGCCAGTTTGAGGAAGGACAGGAAGGCGCTCTTCGCGACCACGGACGAGTTGGTGTGACCGGCACGGCGGTTCCTCACGCGTTCGAGCATGTCCGTACTGCGCCCCGTCAGATCCCGTTCAGTTTCTTCTGTAAGGCGGTATTATGTCGATACCAGGCGGGCCTACCTGATGGTGGGGTAGTGGGTGTAGCTGCCGACCGGTACCTGGCAGAGATACTTGACGACCGGATAGGCGAACGCGTACCCCATCGTGTCTGTAGAGGCGCATTTGAGTCCCGTCAGAAGCTTGATGCGCAGGGGGACTGGCACTCGGTCTCACCGATCCAAACGTCCGGCACGACGCCACCGTGTGCAAAGAGGCCTTCAATCGCGAGCAGGACGGACCCGATGCTTTGCCCGAGCAGGGTCAATCGTGGCCATGTCGAATCTTCAACGAGCCAGCGATGCCGGAGCGCGACGAACGCGACCGAAGCGGGACTGATCCGGATGCCGAAGCGGGCCTGCGAGCAGTCTCCTGCGATTAGCCCGGATGCGGGACAGAGAGATCCACCTCACAGTTTTCGATAGGGCTCACCTCTGCCTTGGCCAGGACTTGCTCCTTTGTCGCCTTCCCTGGCCCGACGTCGCCGGTGTAGACGACAAAGAGCGTGTCGGAGCCGCAGTCTCGCTGCATGCAGGCGATGGCCGTCCAGAGAACCCTCTCTCCTCCGCCTCCAGCGTTGCTTCAGAACGGTCGCGGGTAAGCCAGGTCAAGACTCTCCAAGAGGCGAGGGCGGAGGCTCCAATCTGAGCAGAGTACTCACCAGTAAGGATGGAAGAAGCCGACGATCCTCGGCGCAGCTTTCCCCTCCGCGCTCTGCCTCCATTTCGAGAGTACGCTGCGCCTCTGTGAACGCGCTCTGAGTGCGAGTGCGAGTCGGAGTGCGATGACGGTGAGGACGGCGGCGACTCCGAGTGTGAACGGCCACTGCTGCCAAGCGGGAGCGCCTCCCAGTTGAGCTCGCGTGTTGACTATCATGTCGCCTGTTCGTACATTTGCCAGCTGTCTATCGAGTGACGCTGTGACGCAAGTTTCCCGCCTTTTCGAAAGAAAGTGTCACGTGCCGCGTGAGAGGAATCGGCACAAACAACTCGCGTCCGTCGGTCTTCTCTCCACCTCGCACTACAGCTCGGACTGGTGCGAGAAGCTAGGTCAAGGATGGCACACGCGCTGCTGCTGTCCCCGGCGACGCGGTTCAACGATTCGCCCGACTCGTCCAACGGGTCCGGCCGAGGCGCGTCTCTGTCGCCCGCAACGCCGCCGCCGCCCTCGCTCGACTTCTTAGAAGACCTGAGCGGACTCGGGGACGAGACTCCGTCACGAGGGAGTGGACCGAGTCACAGCACCGTCAAGGAAGGCGGAGGGGGAGGGTTGCCGTCCAACCCACTCCCCGAATGGTTGACTGAAGAACTCGGCGACGACTGGCTCTCTCCAGCCACCGCGCGCGTCCAAGACCACGCGCACGAAACGCCGAAACAGCACCTCCTCTCGTTCGTGCTCGAGGAGGACGAAGACGACGCGAACGGGTCCCCGCAGCACACCGACGGGTCGACTACCTTCCTCGCTACCGCCGGTCTGGGCCCCTCTAGCTCGGCGTCGACGATCCTCCCACCTCCGTTGACGCCCGCACCGAACCGGTTCCCGTGGCAGAGCCAACCGCGCATCCCCAGTTCCCTCCGACACGGGTTCACCGCTGCGTCCTCGCCGTCGACTTCGATCGTTTCGACTGCCGTCACGGCCGAAGGCGAACACACTCGCGACATGAGCCTCGCTTCTTCAGTCGTCGACGTAGCCGAGCATGCCCCCCTAATCGATCGGGAGCCATCTCGTGCCGTCGAGACCGCCGACGATGCTGCGGGCGAAGACGAGGGCTCGTCAGCCGGCAGCGTCTTGATCAACTCGATGGTCGATCGTGGATCGGCAGCTGCCGGGAGAGGAGATAACGAACAGCTGCAGGCGGCGGTCCGAGCCCTCAAGGGACCGAACGCTGGCCTGTTCGCGGCGGCGGACGAGGCAGAGGATCCCGCTTCGACCCGGCCGACTGGATTGCTCGGTCTGTTTGACCCGCCCAAGGCATCTACTCGCGAGTCGGAGTTCATAATCGGGTCGGGACTACGCACTGACGGAATCTACGTGCGCAGAATCGGGAACTCCCCTGCCGAAATCGACTCGACCTGCACCTTCGCTCTCGTCCTTCACATTCTCGCCGCCTGAGCAACCGGCTCAGGCTTCATCTTCATTCGCTCAAGAGGCGACCCCCAATGCAACGATACAACGAATATCGCGAGACGACAACGATGCGACACCGGTCGCGCGAGCTGTGCCGCTCGCCACTCCCCGACAAGGTCCGGGCGCAGGTCCGAGTCCGACCGGTATCGCGATCGGCAAGCGTGAGCGCTTCCTCAAGCGGTCGACCACTGCACCACATCCTCATCCTCCCGAAGCAGCGGCGGCGGCGGCGATCCCCTCGGCTTCGGTCACCCTGCCGGACGAGAGCAGTAGCGACAACGACGCGATCTATGACCACCGACATCATGCAGGCGCGGGGAGCGGTATAACAGATGAGGACGACGAGGACTCGACGAGCGAGTCGAGCAGCGAGGACGAACACGATGCGGTCCGCTCGGCCGGAATGGGAGCGGCCGGTGCGGAGCAGTACTTACTCGGCGAGGCTCAGCCCGGCGTGGGGTGGAGCAGCGATGAGGATGAAGGAGACGACGAAAAGGAATCGGCGGTCGCGCCTACCCTCGCGCACGTCAGGCGATCACCGTCGAGCGGGACTCACGCCGCCTCTCCCGAGCCGAGTGAACACTCTCGGCCCCCTATATCTTCCTTCGCCTCTCCGCCTCGACTCCCCCTGCCTGCGATCTCGACCGACACGCCTGCTCGTCGAGAGGAAGCGCCTGCGTCCCTCGTCCCGCCTCCGTCGCCCTTTAGGCTGTTCCAACCCATCTACGACACGGTGACGCGCTCGCACCTCGCCGCCCTCGTCGACGAGATCGACTCGCTCGAACCCGGCCACGACGTTGACGCGCATTCGACGGCGCACGAAGGCAGCGAACGGGTCGAGACGAGCGAAGAAGGCTTCCTCGGCGAAGAAGGCGAGAAGCGCAGCTCGAAACGGATTCGCCTCAGTCCCGGAGCGGGTCGGCCCCTTGCGAGCGTTGCAGAGGGAGAGGAGGGGTCAGAGCACGGCGACGACGAGGAGAACCGGTCGGCTATCAGCCTGACTTCCAGGCGATCTGGCCGCGGCAGGAGGACTTCTGCGCCGACGAGCGTGACGAGACGCCCGCCCCTCAGCCGCCGTCGGCGAGAGAGTCGTTTGGAGACGGAGCGAATACTCCATCGGGCCATGAGTCACCAGCTCACCTCCGTAAGTCCCGCTCGCAAAGACCCTGATGTTCGAGCGCTGATGTCTCTCTCGGTCGCCCAGGAATCGATCCGGTCACCCTCGATGCGATCTTCTCTACGTAAGAGCGTCACGCAAGAACGACAATACGACACGCTCGACGGCGGGTCGACAAAAGACGGTGTCTCGCCGCCTACCCTGCCGAAGCTGGCTGCAACCGCTTCCGCCTCGATTCGTTCCGCCCTCACCTCTTCTGATCCGCCGTCGCCGTCCCTGTCGCACGGGATCCCTTCGACTCTGAACGAGCAGCGACAAGGCTCTTGGGGTCGTCGACAGTTCGCGCGAACTCCGATGAGCCAAAATCGCGTCCGAGCAAGCATGTCCAAGGTCGAGGCGACCGGCGCCCCGACCGCCGAAGGCGAAGACTCGTCAGCGACGCCGCGCGCGGCGCCTCGTTCGCTCACGCAGCTTCACCCGGACGCTAGCGCGACCAGGCGACTGCTCGCCTCTGCGGGCGTTTCAGCACGCGAGAAGGGTGTCGCCTTCGATGCTGCACAGGGCCGGTGGATTCGTATGCCTCATGCGCTCAAGGCGGTGCCCACGGATGGTTCGACCATAGTCGAAGGACCGTCCGTCGACCCATTCCGCGATTTCAGCGAAACCGGCTCAAGTCGGGCCAAGGAGGTCGAGCGCGAAGTCGCTGTCAGCGCGACAACACTTCAGCCTCTGAACGGGCTAGGCATTTCGCAGGGGACGCCGCCGCTTGCTGCGTCGTCGACGCACTCGGTCGAACAGGATCCACTGCTGCCAAGTCGAGCCCTCGCGACGACCACGTCACCGTCAGCTGCGGATGCGTCTGTCGATTGCGATGCTTGCTCTTCCATCCCACAGACCTCGCAAAGGCCGGCCGATCCGCCTGCGCATTCATTCGATGGCTCCGGTCAAACTCGACCCGACGTGAGCGCCGACAGCTTTGTCGAAGCCAGCATGCTCAAGCTCTATCGCCGTGCGCATCACTCGGATCAATCCAGTATCGACGACGAGGGTGCGATTGTCAGTACCCCTCGGAGCACCCCTCGCGCGACCGAGGCTGGGCCAGAAACGGCTGGCTGCGAAGCCGTCCCGCAGCCACCTCGATCGGTCCTCAAGAAGGCACGGGCACAGTCGGAGCCCCTGACAGGCGCGCTCACGCCGATCTCGAGTCGTACTCTTGCGGCACTGGGACCTCCCAGGAGCGTCAGCTTCTCGGACGGGAAGACGAGCGGCAAAATCGAAGGCCTCCACGGTACCGCCGGCCGGCCGTCGTCTTTGCGCGCTACGAGCGAGACCGTGCCACGAGCTGGACTCCTGCCCGAGCTCGGCGGCGGACCGGGATCCCTCGACTTTGCAGGTTTCGAGACGCAGTCCGACTCGGAACGCGACGGCCCGGCAACAGGACTGGCACCGTTCGGAGGCGCCATCCCGGTGGCTACTTCGCCACAGGCCGATCGTTCCGTGAATCGAAGCTTCACGCGGACGCGTTCTCAGAACGGGAATGCAACCTTCCTCACGGAATGTTCGTTTGGTGTATCGCACGAGCGGTTGCTGCAGCTCATCACCGACGTCGAGCCATTCGAGCCGAAGTGGGAAACGCTTCGTTCAATCGACCTCAGCGCGAAGAAAGCGGACAGCGTGGTCAGGCTTAAGGATTTCCTGCCGAACCTCGACGAGATCAACCTGTAGGTTCGGCTCGCCTCAACTCTGCAGCCGCGGTCTACTGACATTCTCGAGTCGCGGGACCAGGAACAACAATGAAATCGCGTATCTCACGGGCGCTCCGGCCGTCCTGCGTACCTTGCTGGTATCGTCGAATCGTCTTTCCGACTTGACATCGTTTCAGCATCTCGCGAAGCTCGAGCGTTTGGACATCAGCGACAACCAACTCGAATCGGTTCGCCACTTGTCGTGCCTGCGGCATCTGCGCGAATTGAAGGCCGATAACAACCGGATCGCGAGCTTGGACGGGCTTTCCGAGCTAGACAGTCTGATCCGTTTGAGCTTGAAGGGGAACGCTTTGACGCAGGTCGACCTGGGCGCTACCAATTGGTCAGTTTTTGGGCGTTTCTCCGTTGATACGCGTTTCCTCACTCTTGATCGCGTGCAGGATTCGCCTTGAAAGCCTGCACTTGTCCCGAAATCGCCTCGTCAACGTCGACGGTCTTGCTCGCCTCGAGTCATTGACCACTCTTGACCTCGGTGAGCTGCAGCGCGCAGGGAAATCACGCACAATGGTGTCTCATCTCAATCGGCGAGCAGATCACAACCGCCTCCATATGCTTGTGGTCCAGGCAGCGATGCCTCGCCTTCGCGTTCTCCGGCTGTCGTCCAATCCGCTGGAAGCGATTGAAGTCGCTTTTGCACCAAAGCTCAGGACGCTCTTCATCGACTCCGCCCGCCTCGGCGAGATCCGAGGAACAGATGCTCTCCAGAAACTCGAGAATCTGAGTGTCCGCGACCAGACCGCCGGATCCTTGTGAGTGCGGTCAGTCTTTGCTGGCGTATGTCCGATCCTGATAGCGCTGTGCAGAACCTTGACTATGCAGCATCTCCGCGACGTCAAACGCTTGTACCTCTCGGGTAACCCACTGCCACGCTCGTTCCCGTCGGAGCGATTCTTCAACCTCGTTTACCTCGAGTTGGCGATGTGCCAGCTGTCGGCGCTGCCGGAGAACCTCGCCGCCGTGGTCCCGAATGTCCGCGTTCTCAACCTGAACCACAACTTCATCGCGGACCTTTCGCCGCTGACAGGGCTCGCGCGCTGTTCACGCTTGAGCCTTGTCGGCATGCGCCTGACAAAGGCCCGTCCTCTGGCCGACGCCCTCGGCAGCATGCCAGAGCTCGAAGATGTCGACCTACGGTCAGTACTGGTCGTTCTATGTGCTCGCATAGTCGCTCTCTCGCTGACCTCTGCGAGGAAACACAGGATGAATCCGCTCACTCTGCCGTTCTATCCTCCGCTCGTGCCGGCTGCGGACTCGCTCGTCCCAGCGCATGCCGAACACCAGATCATCTACCCCGAACCCGCATCGTCGAAAGCCGTCCAAGCCGGGTCTCGCGTCACGCCAGCAAAGTCCACACCGTCATGGCTCACGCTCGACACGAAGTTTCGGCGAGCTCTCCCGGACGACTGGTACCATCGCCGCGCCGCCTATCGAGCAGTGGTCGTGCAATCGGTACCGAGCCTTCGTCGGTTGGACGGCATCGACGTCACCAAGGAACGCAGCCGGATCTCGCAAAAGCTGGAGCGCCTGGCGGTCCACGCTGGCTAGGAAGGCTAGGGGGTTGCATAGACGTTGTTGAGGGCGCGTTCTTATCTGTCTGTCGTATAGTTAACGTTTGTGCGCGCGCCGCTTTCAGCAGGCTTGCAACTCGAGCTCGCTTTCCTTCCTACCACTGGCGCTCTTCTCGAGCAAGCTCGCGACGGCCTCTAGCCTTTGAGTAAACACACCGGCACGGAGCCGAGGATCGGCAAGCGAAGCTTTGGTGTCATAGCCGCTGGCCAAAAAAAAAAAAAAAAAAAAAAAGAATGGAGGAGCAGGGAATTGAACCCCGGACTTCTCGCAAGATCGACGACAACATCGTTGGAATGCGAAGCGAGCGCTCTACCCCTGAGCTACACCCCCCTCCGATAAAGGCGCCAACCAAATGTACGTATACAAACTACTACCGTACAGTGTCTGCGCCGGCGCGTTGTCGGGGTCTTGCCTGCTCTCGGCTTCCGAAACTTGCAGCTCCGGAAGAAACGAACAGAATGGGCAAAGAAGCGCTCTTGCAGGACGATCGGAATGAGGGTTCACAACATCTATGTAGGCAAGCATGCCACGTCAGCACTGCGCCCGCAGTCGAGCTTCCTGAGCAGCGAACCTTGACCGGCGCCGACGGCCACGCGGGAGCCACGCGACGAAGGACGCGTGCTCGATAGATGGATAGGCCGCGCTGTATGTACTGCGGGGCTACACATAGGGCTGGACCTGCACGACGCAAGCGTGGCGTGGGCATCAAGCAACAGTGGTCAGGTCAGCAGGTAGTCAGCGGCGATCCGGAGAAAGAGGACACGACAAGCCCGCCGGGCTCCGGAGGATATGTACGGTAAGGCGAGCGGACATTTATAGACGAGAAGTGCGTTACATTGTACAGCGAACGCGGACTCGGGGCAATGCAGACGGTCAAGTCCGCAGGGCTTGGCGCCCACGATCACAGTTGCGAAGGTCGGCCCGAAGTGGGGCAGGGGCCTGGACGCCGCTGTCCTTGGCGCGAAAGATGGCTGTCGAAGCAGCCTGGCCTTCCCTTGTCCAGCGACGATCCCAGCGTGTATAGCTTATGATAGGCTGCAAGGAGACAGAGGCGCGATCAGTGCGACACGCTTTTTGTGGCCAAAAATGCCGGCATCTTGTGACTGCCAAGCCTCCCTCTCGCTTCGTTCCTGACCTTCGATCATGTCCGCGCTGTTCTCTCTGCAGGGAAGACTCAATCGGCGGATGATGCAGACCGGTGCTCCAGCTTTCATGCAAAGGAAGTGTGGGGCAGAACGGCCCACGCCTTCGATACCTCCTCTGCGTCCTTGCTTCCACCGCTCCCTCATCTCGCTACATACCCCGCATCGCTACAGACAACATGAGCGCGACTTCAGACTCTGCCTCCGAGAAGGCCCACATCGAGCACAAGGAGAGCATCGTGAACGACGCCGACCAGTATGAGACGGAAGGCCAGACGGTCGACCCCAAGTTCGCCATCCACGTCCGCCGCAAAATCGACAAGCGTTTGATCCCCATTCTCGCCGCGCTGTACTGCATCAGTCTCATCGACAGGTGCGTTGCACGCTCTCCCGCACGGGGACGAACAGCCGAGCGATTCCTGACGCTTCCTCGCGCGCAGGACGAACATTTCGGTCGCCCGTCTCGCCGGCATGGCCAAGGATCTCAAGCTCACCGTCGGCGAGCGTTACTCCATCATCAGTTGCATCTTCTTCGTCCCGTACAGTGCGTCCTTCCTCCGAGGGCCGGAAGAAGCAACTTGAGGGCTTGGCTGTTCATCCGGCTGACCCGGCTCATTCCGCAGTCATCTTTGAACTGCCGTCGAACCTTATCATCCGCAAAGTCGGATGCCGGAACCAGCTGTCCACCATCGTTATCCTCTGGTGAGTTTCGACAGGTTCTCCCGCGCGGTTCTGTGCCCTGACTTGTTACGTTCTGCAGGGGTGGCGTCATGACCGGAATGGCCTTCTGCAAGGTGAGCAGCCAGAGGTGCGCGGTGAATCGGTACAGTCGCTGACGCGAGTCCGGCCCGCAGACCTGGCAACAACTCGCCGTCTGCCGTGTCCTGCTCGGAGTCCTCGAAGCGTAAGAACTGCGAGCTGCCGGAGTTTGTGTGCGGTCGCTGACCTTCGACGCGAACTTGCAGCGGTTTCTTCCCCGGTTGCGTCTTGTAAGCCCGTCGACTACCTGCTGCTTCGCTACCTGTAGCTGACTTCGCTTGCGCAGCTTGATCGCCACGTGGTACAAGCGTTACGAGCAGTCTCGTCGCTTCGCCTGGTTCTACCTCGCCTCGATGTGCATCTCGGGTTTCTCCCAGATCATCGGCTACGGCATGTCGCTCCTCGCCGGAAGAGGCGGTCTGAACGGCTGGCAGTGGATCTTCCTCCTGTTCGGTATCATCACCATCGCCCTCGGAATTCTTTCGATCTTCCTCATCGTCGACTTCCCGGACAAGGCCAAGTTCCTCACACCGGAGGAGAAGGCGTACGCGATCCAGCGTGTTCAGGAGGACCGCGGTGACGCCATTCCCGACGAGATGTCGCTCGCCAAGATCGGCGCGCACATGTGCGACTTCAAGCTGTGGGCCTTCGCCATGTGCTTCTTGTGCTCGACGACCGCCAGTTACGCCTTCGCCTACTTCCTGCCCGTCATTCTCCAGGGTGGTGGCTACAGCACCAAGAACTCGCTCCTCCTGTCGGCCCCGCCCTACGTTACGGCAGCCCTTTACACCGCGATTTCGGCCCACTTCAGTGACCGGACCCGCCAGCGCGCCACGTTCATCGGTGGCTCTGCCCTCCTCTGCATGGTCGGCTTGCTCATCATGGCCTTTACGAAGCCTCTTGGTGTCCGATACTTCGGTACGTCTAGGTCTGGCGGAAGTCCGCGCCGAAACCGACTCGAGTGGCAAACTGACATTTTCCCGCCCTTGCAGGTTCCTTCCTCACGATTGCCGGCTGCCAAGCGAACGTGTGAGTATTGTTGAACACTGTTGGGTCGCGCGGACGTTTGCTGACATGCTGTCTCGCGTTTCGCTCGCAGTCCCGCCGTCATCGCGTACCAGAACAACAACATCCTCTCCCACTCCAAGCGCTCCGTCGCCTCGGCCTTGACGATGTACGTCTCTTTGCGCTTGCAAAGTGACGGTTGGCTACCCTGAGAATTGGCTGACTTATGGCTCGCACGCAGTGGAGGAGGCGGAATCGGAGGTATTATGGCTAGTCTCGTTTACCGCCAGGTCGACTACCCCAAGTACATCCCTGGTCTCGGTGCTACCAGTGCGTCCAAGACCTTCATCGAGCTGCCAGCTGGGCTACAAGAATCGCTGACGCTGTTCACCTTGTCACACAGTCGGCTGCCAGGGCATGATCATCCTCCTCCTCGTTCTCCTCTCGATGCACTTCCGCCGTTGCAACAAGCGCGCCGACGAAGGCACCTACGTCATCGAGGGCAACCCGCGCTTCCGCTACACGATCTGAGTGCGCACTTTCGTCGTGTCCGCTGCGTTGTTCATCCGCGAAGTACCCGTGGTCGTCATCCTTGTTGCCAGTCATTCGTCCCCTCGCCCGAATCGATCTCTCTGTCTGTGTATCAAGGTCCTGTATTGAAACAAAGGTTCTGCCTTGCGCCCGAGCCAGGTCGAGAGGACTGCAAGACGTCGGAAAAGGGAAAAGACTGCAATTTTTGCGAGAAACGCGAGCGGCGCGACTACTATCGCCAGCGAGCGGAGTCTCCCGCCGCATCGCCCATGCCGCTGCCGATCGAGCCTGCGACGTCTTTGAGGTCCTTGCCGTCGAGAGCGCCGGTGCCGCCGGCCATGAAACCGAACCAGAGCGCTGCCGCAAAGACGAGATGCAAGACCGCCGCGACGAGGACGAGCAGGCGCGCTGAGCCATTCGGCGCCATCGCAAGGATCGGGTAGAGATTGCGCATTAGGAAAGCGAGCGACAGGGCAGTCGCGGCGAGAGCAAGGGTGATCCGGAGCGGCGAGACGGGAATCAGGGCGAGCCACTACGGTGATCACATATCTCGTCAGTATATTCTTCACGCGCCTCGACACGTCCAGGAACGCACCGCAACCAAGATCCAGACCGTCGAAGAGTAGCCGTACAGGCTGACGATCTCGACCGGACTCCGTTCGCGCGCACCGGCCCAATACTTGATCGCGACCCACATCAGAATCGGGAGGCCGAGGAAATACGTGTACCTGGCGTCGAGACAGGTCAGCATGCGGAGGCTCCGGACCTCGCCGCCACCCTATGGGGCTCACACGACGGAGGTGGCTGCGCCGAGTCGAGTAAAGTCGTAGCTGTACGCTTGGTCGTCGAGGTACGCCGTGACGGACGTCCACAAAGATGACGTCAAGAAGAGCGAGAAGATCAAGCTCGTCGGCACCCAGAACGGTCCTGCGCAACCCGCGTCAGAGTCAGGAGCGCTCGCGGTCTGGCACAATGGACGTCCGTCGCACCATAAAGGTCGGGCATTCCGTTCAAGACCTCGGCCACGTAGTCCTCTTTCGGGATGAGCGTCTTGTAGCACCGAGTCAGGACTGTGACGGTGTCGACGTCGAACCATCCCGAATCTGCCACGAGCGTGCCTGTCAGCGGGAAGTCCCGTGTCTGGCGCACCCCGGCGTGCACGCCCGCGCTCACAAGAGTCGATGTTGAGGACTCCTCCAGCCTTTGTCGCGTTATCGAGGCGTCCGCCTATGCGCTGCTCGGCGGCGTACAGGTCATTCGTGGCTCGGACATGTGGGGAGGCATTGGGCGAGATCCGCCCCTGCGGAATGTCGGGCTGAATGGTCGTCGAGCTGAACGCTGTCCGAGCGACGAGTGCGTGTCAGCGCCGCCGGAAGGTCCCTGCCATGGGGACGAGGGCTCACTCTGGAACGCGAGGTTGTTGTTCTGCGACTCGCCAGAGTCGAACAGCAGATCGTTGCGCGACATGTTCCTGGGCGGCTACGAGTCTCGTATGCGCAGAAGCGTGGCTGCCTGGCGCGCGTGCGACGGGCGGTAGTCGCGGTACAGTCGTCGCGGGTCGTCGACTGGTCTGGCCGGAACCGCGGACTTGGCAAAATTTTCACCCTCTACGCACGTCTCGTCATCCCTGCCAGTCGGTTCGTACACGTTACAGCACAGACTCGGCCAATGGAAACGATGCAACTCGCGAAAATAGAAAAATTCATCTGCCTCGTGCGTGTGGATCCGCAGCCGGCGGGTGACGCGGCGTACGCCTTACAACCAGACGAGAACGAGTCAACGCAGCACTTACAATATCGAAACGATCTATACAACACTCTGCTGCTGCAGCTCGGCAATCTTCCGGTCTTCGTAACCCAGCTCGCGAAGAACTTCGACCGTGTGCTGCGCAAGTACGGGCGGCGGGCGCGAGAACTGCAGGCCCGACATCGGTGGACACCAGAGTCAGCAAAGATGGTTTGTGTACGAAGCCAGAAGAGGCAGCTCGGGCTCACCTCCATGCGATGACCGTTGTACTGAATCGCGGGCGCGACGAGCTTGACCTTGCCAGCCCTCGGGTGGTCCACCTCCTTGACCATCTCGCGCGCCTGCGTCTGCGGGTGCTCGAACGACTGTCGGATGTTGTTGACCGGCGCGAAGGGGAAGCCCTGACCCTTGAAGCGATCGAGCCAGTGTGCCGTTGGGTGTTCGCCGAGTGCGGCGATGATCAAGGGGATCAACGTCTCGCGGTTGACGACGCGCGCCGAGTTGGTCGAGAAGCGCGGATCAGACACCCACTCGGGGTGGTCGAGCAGTTTTGCGAGCTTCGAGAATTGGCCGTCTGTCACAGCTCAAGGTGGTCAGAACGGCTGTCGGAGAAGTGCTGAGCTTACTGCACAAAGCTCACCATTGGCTCCGGCAATCATGATGAAGCTGTCTTGCGTCGGCAGGACTTGGTACGGTACAATGCTGCAGAGAGTAGATTGCTCAGGACTTCGTTCAACGAGGCTCGCAACCGGCGCCGCGCGCCGACCAGACTCACCTTGGGTGAGCAGTCCCATGGCGAGTAGCTTCCTGTCCAGCAATAAGGAAGTTGCTGCCGATGTTCGCCAGGAGCGATAGCTGCGAGTCGAACAGGTTCGCATCGATGTGGACGCCCTCGCCTGTTTGCGAGCGAGAGAGGAGCGCCGCAAGAATCGCCGACTTGGCGTACAGTCCGCACGCGAGATCTGCGCAGGTCCCGAGTTGATTCGATAGGTCGCACGCGACATGCCACCACTGCAAGCTTACCGGTCACTGCGACGCCGACCTTGACGGGAGGCCCATCTTCCTCGCCCGTGATGTGCATCAGCCCAGCTTCCGCCTCGCTGTTGTCACATTTCTGGTCAGCGAACGCGGCGGACTTGTAGACTCTCGGCCATGCTCGACTAACATGATCACGTCGTAGCCAGGTGTTTTGGCATAAGGGCCAGTTTGCCCGTAGCTGCACAGTCTTGTCGGTCAGCGCATCCACAATCGAAAGAGTTACGTCAGAAAGGCGCACGTACCCAGAGATAGAGGCGTAGATAAGCCGAGGGTTCAGCTTGCGGCACTCCTCATAGCTAAAGCCCATCTCGGCGAGTTTGCCTGGAGAACGCGGTTTCTGGGTGAGCCTCTCGACGAGTTGGGCACCGTTCCGGCCGAAGTCAGCCTACCAGGAACATAGTTCTCCACCTGTCGAGATGGCTCTTGGATCAGTCGTAGCTCGAGTAGGTCGACGGCAATCAGATCAACTCACGAGGACATCCGCCTCCTTGATGAGGGCGCGCAGTACCTCCTTCCCGGCCTCCTTTTTGAAGTCGAGGGTCAAGCTCCGCTTCCCGCGGTTGACCTGGAGGAAGTATGCCGACTCGGGCGGCATCGAGTTCCAGTCATCGATGCGGAGCTGCGGCTCGTTGTCGGCGCCCAGCTTGGGAGACGGCGGGGGTGTCGGAGGGGTTTGGATCAGGGGCGCACTGGGTGGCAGGTCTTTGGGAGTACGTGAGATCATAGTCGATCGGATAGAACCGGAACCTGACGGCTTGCCGACGTACATGAGCGAGTGTCGTCTCCACTGCCTGGACGTTCAATCTTGATCACTTCCGCTCCTAGATCCGACAGCATCATCTGCGCCAGCGACACTCCGGTACATGAGCAACGAAAGACCGCGAGGAGAAGCTGCGGAAAGCGTACCGTCGCATAAGGTCCGGCCATGACCCGCGTCAGGTCGACGATTTTGACGCCTTTGAGCGGAGGAGGCATCGCAGCCGTCGCAAGCCATCTTCGCGCGCTCGAGAGTGATGCGGCTGCTCTTGTGCGGACTGCAAACATAATGCGGGAGAGCTTGCGGAGCAGAGAGGAGAAGGGGGTGACACGGAAGTTGGCTGTCGGGCGAGAAAGCCGCCAACCGGCCGAAGACGGACTGCCGGTGAATTTGGCGGCCGACTTCCGGAGCACAAAGTGCGTTGCTCCGGCCGATAGCTCCACCTTTCTTGCACAGTGACGTGGCGTCTGTTCGATCTGGAAGCAGCTGCGATCGACAAAGAGCAAACAGCACCGCGACGTAATCGACACTTCTCTGCAGTCGCTCATCAGTCCAGCCTTGCTCGCTCTCCCTCTCGTCACAGGCACTTACAGCACAGAGCCATCGAAAAAAAGCTTGCCGCCCGCTTAGATTGACGAGCTCTACATCGGCGGGTTGACAACTCCTGCTTCAGAACAACTCGACCTTCTCTCCTCGCACGAAACACATCCGACCTCTTGTCCTTGAAATCGCGAGCATGGTCGCATCAGTCGCAGTCATCCAAGGCGCTGGCGGTTCGCTCGGCTCGCACTTTTGCCGGCACCTCCTCAAGCAGTCGTCGCTTTCAGTCGTCGCAACTTCACGCGACCCCTCAGCTGCCCGCCGCGCCATTCTCGAAGGTCTCGACGGCGGAGACAAGCTCGAGAGCCGTTTGACGGTTCTTGAAGTCGACGCAACGCAGGAGGAGACAATCAAAAAGGCGGCCGAGGCAGTCAAGAAGGAATTTGGCGAGAAGAGCCTCCGCTTGCTCATCAATGCGAGCGGAGTGGTGCGTTGCGTCCGCCTACTGGTTCTACTGACACTGTACCGGCTAATACTCTTGCCCGCGTAGCTGCATGCCGACAAATCGATCGCTTCGCTCGACGCCGCGAAGATGCTCCACACTTTCCAGCTCAACACCTTTGCGCCGCTTCTCGCATTTAAGCACTTCTACCCGCTTCTGCCGCAGAAGAACGACATTCGGTCCTCTGATGCTGCCCAGTCCGAGCAAGACCCGGCGAACGGAATGGTACAGCCGGGCCTCGGAGTGCTCGCCTCGATCACCGCCAAGATCGGCTCGATTGGAGACAACAAGAAGGGCGGTATGTCGCTGTAGCTCAACTGGCTGCCCATGGGCAGATGTACCGAGAGACAAGCGCTCACGGTTGTCTGGTGCACAGGCTGGAACGCCTACCGAGCTTCGAAGGCAGCTGCGAATCAGACCATCATGACTCTGCAGCGAGAGCTGTCGCTCCGTTCTACGCCCTCCATCGCGCTCGCCTTGCACCCTGGCACCGTCGTCGGCACGAACCTCTCCAAGCCGTGGACCAAGCCGGAAGACGCGAACAAGAAGCCCGGCCACTTTGACGCGGAAACGTCGACCAAGATGCTCCTCGACGTGATTGCGAAGAGCAAGCAGGAGGACGGCGGGCGCTTCCTCAACTACGAGGGCATCGAGATCCCGTGGTAGCCACCGCAAATTAGGCCTCGTGTACAAAGCATTTCGAAAGGAGCAAACAGACTACATGCGAGCGAAGTGAGAACTAAGCTATGTACGGCTAGATGCATTAGACGTCGTCGATCGGGCACGAGTGCTCGCAGGCAGGAAACAGACATGTAAGCGGAGGGAGGTCGCGCGATCCACCTCAGACCCAGACGTCTCCTTGGGGCTTCGCCTTCAGCCAGCTCCCGCTCTTGCTGCCGCGCCGTCCTTTCTTGAGGACTGCAGGAGGAGGCGTTGCCTGGTCTGACGCTGTCCTGTCAGCAACGGGCGCACCCTCGGTCGAGGTAGTCCGGCCCAGTGAGCGTCCCGAGATCGTGCGCATCAGAGTCGCTCCGAAGGTCGGACTGGCGGAACGCTCAGTGGGAGGTACGGCGGCAACGAGCGCTTCAACACGCGCGCGGAAATCGTCCGCCTCGCTGACACCGGGCAAAAGCAATGCTTCAGCGAGATATTTCGCCGAAAGGAAATCGGCAGGGAGAGCTCACTGGAGCAGCAGGACGTCGCGGAAGGCGAAGCCGATCGTGACTTCCCTCTTGCGGATCGGTGCGTTCTCTTCGTCAAATGCCGACTTGCCGTCCTCGGGCGCGATCCATTCCGCGATGTCGAGCTCGACGACGGGCGGGTGGACCTTCTCACCGCCGACATCGATCAAATCATGTAGCTCGGTCGATGACAGCGGGAGGTCGTTCGGCGACGTGGTCGGAACGGCTCGGCGAGGGAAGAAGCGCATAGAACGGATGCGGGAGGCAGAACCAACCGACAAGGCCGTAATCGCGTAGCCCTATGGGCCGATGCAAGGTACCGCGTGAATGGTAGGTCAAGTGCGAGCCGGACGTATAACGCACCTTGAAAGCGGGTAGCGGGTCTTCGGCCTTGCCGCGCCCAGTCTCGGGTTCTTCGAAGGTAAGTCCGGTACCGCTGGCGGGCTCATGTTGGGCAAGTTCGGTCTGCGGAGCCGGCGCAACGTCCTCCTCAATGGCATGCGCTTGACGTTCGTGCGTCGTGACGCGGTGGAGAGCATCACCCGGAGTTGCCGCGGCTGCTGCATCGGCAGGGAGTTCCTTCTTGCTCGAGGAAGGCGAGACTGCCGAAACGATCTTTTTGACGAGGCCACGGAATCCGCCCTGGGGCTCCGGAAATTCGCTCGTAGGCGCAGGCTGGTTCGTGACAGGACCGGGTCCAGACGAACGGGACTCGCGCGAAATGCTGCGGCCGAGGCTCGAGAAGCTCAGGCGGCGCGCGGATCCCATCGGACGCTCGGCGTCGTCGCTTTCACCCGTGACCGTTGGCTTGCTTGGCCGGTCCACCAAGGTGGGAGGCGAGGCCGGGTCCAGGACGAACACGATCTCGCCGGCCTGTACAATGACGGGCATGACGATCAGCTCTAGGACCGGCCACAGAACCTCACAGGCAGTCGATCAGCCGACTTGGAAGACTTGCCTTGGTAATCCAGAGGGTGCCGTCAGCGACCCATTCGTGAACGTCGGCGAGCTTCTCGCGCTCCTTGCGCCAGTTTGACCCGAGACCCTTCTGAGCGAGAGCGCCTTCGTTCCAGAAGATGCACTGGGCTTTGACATGGCCATAGACCCTCCAGTCTCCCTTGACGACCGAGGGAGCTTCGACCCGAGGTTCGTTTGGCAACCCGGCTGCGGAAGCGGGAGCGGTGCGAAGCTGTGAGAAGTTGGCAGCCGACTGCTGCACGGCGTCTGAGGTGCTCGTGGTAGCAATCGACGTGCGGTCGTCGATGCTCGGCTGCCTGTCGACGTTACGGCCTCCTTCGTGCGAGGTCGACGTGAGATCGGCGGGAGCGGGACGGGACGGCGTGCTCAGCTGATGCGCGAAAGGTTGCGTGAGGAGATCCTGCGGCGCTCGGGGATTAGTACAGGGACTAGCATGAGAGTATGGAAAGCGCGCACCATGCTCTGTAGCGTGTCCAGGCGAGAAGGGAGAGTGCAAGGAACGACAAGAGAAGAGCGACGAAAAGTCAAGAGGCGGCGCGCCACTCGGACCAGCGATCCCGCTCAAACTTCTTGGGCCTTCTCGGCGGGACGCAACAGATCGAGCCATGACTTGCGACAGTATTTGCAGATCAGGGAAGGGAGCACCATAGTACGTGTATCAACTCTTGGGTACGCTCCGACTTAACCATTCCTCGTCTTGACGTTCCCGCCGTTCCTTGACCAAGTGCGGCGGAACAAACTCGTCGTCATCGTCGTCCGGTGTCACACCATCTGCACTTCCGCCAGCAGATACCTGCGTCTCGTGGGTGCCCACGTCGGCTCCGTTGCGATCGGCGGAACGGCGCTCGTTCTCGAGCACGTCGCGTCCATTCGTCGGCGGCGCGCTGCCTGTTCCTTGGCCGCCACTGCGACGACGCTCGTCCACACCAGAAGAGGTGCGCTGGACGAAGGAACCGACACCTTGCTGTGCGCGCAGGCTGCGTGCCAACGACGAGCCAATCTGCGGGCCTCCAGCGTCGGCCGGTCGAGGAATCGCCGGGCTGCCGATTTCGACGGGTCGCGTAGCCGAGTCCGTCGAGCCAGGAAGAAGAGCAGCCTGACCTCCGGCGAGAACCTGCTCGTGATGCTGCTGCTGCTGCGCACTGCTTGGCTTCGCGCTCGAACCGCTCGAAGTTCGCAGGGGTGGCACCCACATGCCCTCCTTCCCGCCGGACAAGCTCGTCTTGCGCTCGCGACGCTGCTGCGTCCACAGCCGCTCCGGGTCCGGACGCCAGCTCGAAAGTGCAGCGTTGACTGTGGACGGACGGCCGAGCGCGATCGGAAGCGATCCGACAGGCATGCTGCTTCCGCCACTTTCGGCTTCGCGAGCCTGCGAGCTCGAGGCGCCTTGAGATATGCCGACAGCCCGGCCGTCGGAAGGAGAGGCGGATTCTTCAACTGTGTCGTCTTCCTCGCTCGAGACCACTTCGTCATCGTCTTCGTCGCGGTCGAAGTCGCCGGCAGAAGGGTTGCTGCGGGATGACGACTGTCGCTGCTGTGAGGCAGTCCCGCCACGAGGTCGATGACTCGGGACGTCCATTGCGAGAACGTCGCGGATCTTTTGCTCGCCCTTGCGCACGTCGCGTGGATCAGGGCCCACATAGCCTCGACCACTTACGCTGCTGCTGCCGCGGCCTGTGCCGTCATCTCCTCGACGCGCGCGTTCAGCGTGCTCGAAGGAGGCCGAAATCAAAGCCGTTCGGGCGTCCTCGCGCGCAGAAGAAGACATGTACGATCTTGCCTCGGGTGGAGAGAACGGCGGAAGCTGGTCTTCTGTGATCGACTGCGGCGTCGCGAACGGCGAGCGAGAAGCGTCGGGTGCAGGCGAACTTGTCTGGACTGTGGGACGCGAAGGTGACGACTTTGTCGAAGCGAGCAAGGCGTTGTACGACGCCGAGAGCGCCGACGCGCGCTGGAAGGAGCCTGGCTTGAACGACGACGAAGCTGGGATCTGCTGTTGCGATTGTGGACGTTCGTTTGCCAGGAGCGGTCGTTCCGAGTCAGGGGTGTCTCGCTCAATGCTCGGGCTTTCAACGCGCGATGCGGTCTGTGAAGCTGCTGGCGCCGATCCGGTTTCGCCGGTGGCGACGTCCTCGTCCATCTCAAACGGCGGCTCAGAATCTGCCGAACACCTTCCACGGTCAGTCGAAGGCCCGTGCAGCTCGTCAAGTGTTTACGAAGCGAACGTACCTTCTTCGCCCTCCTCCTTGACTACAATAGCGGGAGGCGCCTGCTTCGGCACGTTGAGCTGAAGACCGCCAGAGTAGGTACGCTCCAGTGGAAGGCTGAGCTCGTCCGATTCGGGAATAGCGACCAGCGCGTGGCTACTTGGCGCAAAAGCGGGCGTCGTGCTGCCCACTGAGGCTAAATTCGACGGGCGCAAAGGTGGGAGCGGCTGCGAGCCGGACGACGGGGAGAGGTAACCGGACGGTTTTGCGGAGTCGCCAGATGTGCTTGCGCTCCGCGTCGATTTTGGATCCTCAGGAGACCCTGGCTCCCTGTCGGGAGAGGGTGCCAACTTGGCTTCGCGACTCAGCGGTGACCTGCCGGGCCGTTCGCCGCCCGCGACAGAGGCAGCCGGCGGCGCGAGCTGTGCTTTCTGCGACACCTTGGGACTCGAGGAGGCTGACGCGCCCACCGCCGATCCTAGACGCTCCTTGGCGCCTTCGACAGCTCGCTTCGTCGCCTCCGCCACCGACTTGGATCGGCTCGTGCTGCGTTGACTGCTGCTCCCCGAGACGACACCGCTCGCTGACGTGGGCGCACTCGAGCCGTCGGAAGGCGGCGCTTGACCGGCGAGTCCTGATCGCCTAGACCGGGAGCGGCTCCGGCCCCGCTCGTCTTCTTCACGCTCGTCCTGAGCGCGGATCAGCGCTGACGCGGCTTCGTCGCGGTTGGCGGTCGAAGAGCTCGTCGAGGAAGCCGAGACTAGGTTGGGCCTTGTCGGAGCGACGCTCGGAGAGGATATTCCGGCTGACTGGTCCGTCGCGGCCGATCGCTCGACACTGCCGTTAGTGTGCGAGTCTCGACTCGCCGTGCGGCGCTGAACCGGACTCCTG
Source organism: Rhodotorula taiwanensis (assembly GCA_002922495.1). NCBI lineage: Eukaryota > Fungi > Basidiomycota > Microbotryomycetes > Sporidiobolales > Sporidiobolaceae > Rhodotorula > Rhodotorula taiwanensis. Next base: position 10,369 of record PJQD01000096.1, on the reverse strand, counting down.
CCGCGGTCGCGGCTTCGGCTCGCGCTCGCATTGCGCTCCTCTTTCTCCTTGGCCCTCTCCTCCTTCGTCTTGAATCCCCTCACGACGGCATCGGTACCGCCGACGGCGATCGCGTTTCCGGCTTCCGCGCGAGCGTTCTCGATCCGGGCTTCGAGAACCTCGAGCTCGGCTTTTGCTCGCCGCTGGAAAGCGTCATGGGACCTCCGGAGCGCGAGAATCTCTTCGGCCGTCCGTTTCGCCGCGCTCGACAACGACGTCGTTAGCGTGCCGACAAGGTTTGATCCGGCGGACGGACTCGGTTGGTTCAGGCTGGACGAATTGGCGTTGGCAGAAGACGGGCCGACTTGGGGCGTCATCGCTGCCGGCGGAGCGGTTCTCGGCGGTGCGAGGGACGGAATGAGCGTCAAGAGCGTGACCTGTGCCGGCCTGACCGGGCTGCCATCGATCTTGGGCCGTTCGGAAGCGTTGAAAGAGGCTCGACTCGCGCGCGACAAGCCGAGCGAGAGGGGTGGCACCGACATGTCGCTCCCCTGACTCGCTGCTCTCCGCTGAGGCGACAAGAGCGGAGACAGCAAGGCGCGCTGCAGCGTCGGCGAGTTGAGGACGCCACCGTAAGCGCTGGTCGAGTCGCTCATGGCGCTCGGGCCAGTCCCAGAGGGTCGCACGGCCGGGGTCGGTGGAGCGAGTGATGCCGGGTCGAAGTGCGGCAAGGGGTACGAAGGGCCGTCGATCACGATCCGGAACGTGGACGAGTAGAGCGGCGACTCTTCGAGCTGCGGCGCCTCTGAGGCCGGCAGGAAGCCCTCATGTAAGGTGATGATCGTCCGCCGTTTCTTTTGCTGCGGATCCTTACGCTTCGGCTTGGACTTCGTGTCCGCGCGACCCGGCGCCGCCCCTTCGAGATCGCTGACATCTTGATCGTCGTCGTCGTCGCTATCGTCGAGCGCGTTGTCATCGTGCCCGTCATTGGCGGGGTCGTTATCGGACGGGAGTAGCGGCGTCTCGAGAGTCAAGAGCCTCTCGCCCGTGTTGATAGAGACGAGGGTCTGCGACTCGGGCCTCGTATGGATACTGACGAGTTGCGGATAGATCTGCGAGCCAGGCGTCAGCTCGGTCTCCGGTTGACCGGGCGGTGATCGTCCGCCCGCCGCCTGCCGACAAGAGGAGGAGAGAAACTGACGACCGTGATGGCGTCCTGGTCCTCGTCGTCCAATTCGAGCCTGATCCCGTCAATCTTGCCCGGTTCTTTGTACTCTATGATGTGACCCGAGCACCGTACGTTGAGGTCTTCCGACACGAACCGCGACGAGTGACGCAGTCGTGCGGTGGTGGGGGAGCCGTCGCCTGCTCGTCCATCACGCGGACTCGCCGAGGCCATGGCAGCAAGCAACAGTCGACCAAGAATGCGTGTAGTCAAATCCGGACCCGACTTGGGAGCTTGTATAGGGTGAAACCGGGCGAGGAGAAAAGGCGGGGCGGCCGATTCTAATCATACCAAAAAAAAAGGCATTATCGACAACAATTCGCCTAATCTTGCGCAATAGCGATCGACGAATGACGCGCATCGGACACCGAGCACAGGGAGGGAGGATTGCGATGCGATTGCAGGAAGGTAAACACAGCGACAGGGAAATGTACTGGAGAATGATTCGGGAAAGACGTTCGGGAAAAATATAGACAGGCTTCAGGCACCCCTCATCTGAACTTCGGGGACCGTGTCCAGGTCACGGTGCGTCGGGCAGAACTCTATACAAGACCAAGTGCGTGCGTGCGTCAGTTCGAACGTCCGATGTCAGTGTACCAGACTCGAGGAACGCACTGCTCGGGTTCTCCCAGTACGACTCGATGCACGCTTCGTGGAACAGGCAGTAGCACGACAAGCGCGCGAGGCGCTGTTCCGCCTCAAACTCGTCGAAGCACATGATGCACTGCGTTTCGCACAAACGTGAGCACGGTGACAGGAGAACCCGGAAGGAGCGCCAGTAGCTCAGAGATGGGCCCGTACCTCGAGGGCTTCCCCCGTCTTTTCGTCCTTCGGCACCGTCTTGGCGTCCGAGACAAAGACTGCGCCGGTCGCACCTCAGATCATTATCACCGCATGTGCCAAGAGAGAGGGGACGCGGGAGAGTCGGAAAAAACGCCACGTCGAACTCACCGACGTGCTCCCTCTTCTGCTTTCTCGGTTCCAGGCCCGAACCGCCGATCCCGCGCGTCGCAGCGCCCTCCGCCCCCGCCGCGCCACCAGCTGTCGACGATGTTGTCCCACCTCCACCGGCTCCGAGCCCCCTGCAGCAAGCATCGACGTGCCTCTCCCTCTCTTCGCTGTTGGCCAACCCGCCGAGCGCCATCTCGCAAACGGGACACTCGGCGAGGACGGCGCCGTCGCTGTCGAGGCACGAGCGGAGGTGTTCTTCCGCCTCGAGCGGCGTGACGGCGCTCAGCGGGAACGTGCACTTGGGGCATTCGGCGAGGGGCGGGTCGCCGTCGTCGTGGTTCGCGTCCGCTGGAACGGGCGCGGCAGCGACCGGCGCCTCAATGACTGGCTCAGGTTGGGGAGCGGGTACAGCCTGCTCGAATGCGACCGCTCCGACCGGATCGGGCGCTTGGACAGCACGGCCGGCGTTCGGAAGTGGATGCGCAACGCCGGTCCCGGTCAGCCTTGCTTCGGCAGCGTCGAGCTCCGCGAGTTCCTCGGCAGTCCATTCGTCGCTCGACAAGCGGGGCGAAGACGGTCCTGCCATCGCCGCCAGCTGCCGCTGCCGCTGCGCTTCCTCCTCCTCCTGCTGAGCGCGAGCGTCTTCGAGTTGCTCTGCCGCCTTTCCGGCGCGGATACGATCCAGCACGAATTGAGCCTGCTCCTCGGCTCCCATCGACTGAACGACTTCCATCGCTTGCTCGAAGCGGCCTTGTAGGATCCGCGACATCGGCGGCAGCGGCGGCGGCGAGGCCGTCCGACGCCTCTTGGCGGGAGGGGCCGCTGCTCCCGATCCAGACCCCGATCCAGACGCGACACCGGACCCTGAGTCCGCCCTAAGGGCATACGGCAGACGAAAGTGGGACGAAGATGGGGCGCTGAAGCGGCCAGAGGAAGGACCGGCGGCGGCGGCGGCGGCAGCGGGCGGCGGATTCCAGAACAGGTGCTCGTCCCTCCCTGGAGGAGGCGGTTTCGGGTTGGACGGACCGGCGACGGCGTTGGCATTGGTCGGAGGGGCTGCAGCGATGCGAGGCGCCGCTCTGCGCGGAGGCGAGCCTGGTTCCGAGCCGGAGGCGGTCGCGATCGGACTGTGGTCGAAACGAACGTCTGTCGGGAGGATCTTTGTTCAGGACGGCCCGCCGATTCTGGAGAGCCGACGAAGCCACTGCGAATCCAGACCCGAGACTGACCTTGCATGTCTGCCCTGCCGAGCTCGCCGTCCTGCTCGTTGTAACCATCGAGGGCGTCTTCGGCTTGCTCGAGGCTCCATTTCGGATAGTCGGGGTGGTTGCGGAGGAGGTCGTGCAGTTGGTCCCAGTACGGGAACTCGGTCTCGACTGAGTCTGAGAGCGGGAACATTACGACGAAAGATTGTCAGTCGAGAGAAAGCCGGCTTGCTTGGCCTCGGGGAAAGAAAAGGGAGCGACGGACCGAGAGTGTCGTGAACCGAGTACGGGTCGGCTTTCAGCCTGCGGATCGCGGACGTGTAGATGCTTCCGAGTCTGTTTGGAGAGGCAAGTCTTTGAGCCCGGCCTCGTAGATGTTGGGAGGGAGAGAGGAGAGCGTACTGGTTGATCCTCCTCTGAACCGACGCCCTCTGTTTCTCGACGCGCGAGTGATCCGGGTGGGGACCGGTCGTGAACAAGCCGTCTGTGATGTCTGCTACGATCGACTGTTTCCCTTTGCCCTTTGTGGTGAAGAGGAGGGTCCGGTCGACGGGGTCGAGCCTGTGAACCAAGTCGAGCAACCGCGTCGTATAGCCGGGGCACTTTGTCCAGCGGATCGCCTGACCGGGGTCGACCGGGTACGCCGACATGACCCCGCCTTGCTGTGTGTGTGTCGTGTGCAGTCCTGTGTGCAGCGAGAGAGAGCAAGAGCCGCAGTCGGGTCGAGAGATTCGCAGAAGACGCGCCGTACGGGCTTGCGACTCGCTCTCGCCGGTCTCGGAATCACCAGCCACAGGGACTCGCACTCGGGGATCACCAGAGTCAGCACCCTTAGCAGCCCCCTCTGCCAGGATGCCGCGGCCGCAGAACAACGTCGCCGAACCCGACACGGTCCTCGCGCCGACGTACCCGGACCACTCGGACCCGTCGCACGCTCAAAAGGACTCGGAACAACTCGAGAGGGAGGACGCGATCGCAGACGACGACGAGCAACTCGAAGACGACGAACAGGACGCCGAACAAGAGGTGTACGGTGAGGCACTCACCGCTCTCCCGACTCGCTGCGCCCCCCCCCCCCCCCCCCC
>PJQD01000095.1:0-15475 GCA_002922495.1 Rhodotorula taiwanensis | reverse complement strand
CGAGCGTGATCGAGTCGGGGTGAGGGGCCGCGAGCGAGAGCGGCACAGTCGACGACGGTTTCAACGAGAGGCGCTTCAGGTACGAGATCAGTTGGTCTGCGCGTGCCGGGGGGGGGGGGTGAGTGTCAGCTTTTTCTCGTCGATCGTTCCGCACGCCCGCGCGGGACGATGGCTCACCGTCACCGAGGACTTTGCCGTTGACGAGGATCAACGCGAGAACGACGCCCAAGATCCCGTACAGCGCGCCCTCTTCCCGCTTGACACCGCGCATGACTGCCTTTTCCCACTCGCCGCCGCCGCCTTCGTCGTCCTCGTCATCTGGGAGCGCGTCGCCATCAGCGTTCCACGCTGCGAGTTCACTCCGGAGGGTCTTGCGGCCCGTCGTAGCAACAGGTTCGGCGGACGAGATGGACGAGTCGGGGGCGAACGAGAGGGACGAGTAGGTGTGGGTGTGAGAGTGACGCAAGAGCGGGACGGGGACGAGCGAACGGATGATGTACGCTTTCGGTTGAGCTGCACACGGAAGAAGGTGCGCCAGTCAGTCCACTATCGAAAATTGGGTCTGCGGTCTTGAGAGGGGACAGCCCGCGGGCGCTCGGCGCAACTCACGCTTGCCGGACGCCGACTCTTTTTGACGGAGCGCGACGAGGTCCAACCCGAGGACTTCGCGGAGGATCTTTTGGACCTTGGGGAGCAGGTTGTTGAAGTGGCGACCGCGGCCGTCGGTCAAGACTTTTTGCAGGCGGGCGGGCGCGCAAGAGTGGAGGAGGCAACGTCAGCTTGGTCTATGCCGCACGTCGGCCGGCGGGGGTAACTCACCCGCTTTGACAATGTCTTGACGGCGGAGAACGCGGCGGTGCGACTCGTTGAAGAGGACGAACCGGACCATCCCCTGGATGTAGAACTTTTTCTCCTGGTGGGATGCGCTCGTGGGGACATTAGCTGCGGTACAGAGGGCGTTGACGACGCGGACACGAGTTACGCACATCCTCTGTGAGGTCCTGCTTTCCCTTGCGGCCCGTCCCTGCCCCGTCCGCGTCGGTCGAGTCGTCGGAATCAAACTCGCTGCTGCTGCTGTCGGTCGCTGACCGGGCGCGCTGCTGCTGCTTCTTCCTGTTGGCAGCTTGCTTCTGTTTGCCACCCTTTTTGCGTTGCTGCTGTTGCTGGTCCGAGCTGTAGTCTGTCGCGTCCGACTCGTTGTCGTTGTCGTCCGAGTGCCTCGCGCGAGTCCTCGAACGCTTTTGCTGCGCGCAGGCGGATTCGTGAGCCTACACGTTCTCACAGCGTAGCGTTGATTCAGCTCACTGTCGGGCGTGCCATCGTTGGCTGTAGAGGGCTGTAGAGCGCGAGCGAGAGACTGAGGCGGAGGGCGCGACTCGACGCGTCGCAAAATGTGGAAGAATTTTCTCGGCTCTTGGTCTTGATCGAACGACGACTGGCTCGCTCGCTCTCTAGCTCTAGCTCTAGCCATAGCACTCTGTTTGAGGTGAGAGCTGACCTCGACTGCGCTGTCCTCGACTGGACAGGACCCTGCCGTACCTGTAACCGCTGATCTTGTCGCTCGCTCGCTCAGTCCCTCTCTCTCTCTCTAGTAAACGATGGCTTCTGATCCAGTCTACGAAGCGACTTGCACGGCGCCCGTAAGTACTCGCTCACCTGAAGTCGGGACTCGGTTCGCTGACCTCCCGTCCCCGCCGAACGCCTTCCAGGTCAACATTGCCGTCGTGAAATAGTCCATTTGTTCTCCCCCTCCGCGCTCCTTACCGAGACAGACTCTGACTCTCGGATGGCCGCAGCTGGGGAAAACGCGACACGACATTGATCCTCCCGACCAACTCGTCCCTGTCGGTCACCTTGTCGCAAGACCACCTCCGGTCCCTCACGTCGGCTCGCTGCATCACCACCACCTCAAACAACTCCAACGCGAACGCGGTGGCGGACCGCCTGTGGCTCAACGGACACGAGGAAGAGATCCAACAGGGAGGGAGGACTCACCGGTGCCTCGCCGAACTGAGGCAGATGCGCAAGGACCTCGAGGTGCGCGCGCGCGCAGCCTCAGCCAAACTGGAAGTCTCGCAAGAGAAACTGACGAGACCCTCGCGAACACAGTCCCGCGACTCGTCGCTGCCGAAACTGACCGACTTTGCGCTCCACATCGCGTCCGAGAACAACTTTCCGACCGCCGCCGGGCTCGCTTCGTCCGCGTCCGGACTCTCGGCCCTGATCGCAACCATCTCGACCCTGTACGCCCTCCTGCCCGAGAACGGCGTCTCGGTGTCGGACCTGAGTCGCGTCGCCCGTCAAGGGTCCGGGTCGGCGTGCCGGTCCATGTTTGGCGGGTATGTCGCGTGGGACATGGGGACCCGCGACGACGGTCACGATTCGGTCGCCGTCGAGGTCGCGCCGGCGAGTCACTGGCCCGACTTGCACGCCCTGATCCTCGTCGTCTCGGACAAGAAAAAGGGGACCCCGTCGACGGCGGGCATGCAGAGGACCGTCGCGACGTCCGACCTGTTGAAGCACCGGATCGACCACGTCGTCCCCGCCCGGATGGACCGGATCTCGACCGCGATCCGAAACCGCGACTTTGACCAGTTTGCGATCGAGACGATGGCCGACTCGAACCAGTTCCACGCCGTCTGCCTCGACACGCAACCGCCCATCTTTTACCTGAACGACGTCAGCCGCGCCGTCATCCAACTCGTGGCCGAATTGAACCGCGCGTCCGTCGACGCCGGCAAAGGCTACCTCGCCGCCTACACGTACGATGCCGGCCCGAACGCCGTCCTGTACGTCCGCGAACGCGACGTCAAACTGGTCCTCGAACTCGTCCTCCGGTACTTCCCGCAACAAACGTTCGACGACCCGTTCCACCTCGGACCGGAGCCCGCCGCCGCGTCGTCGTTTGTGCAGGGGTTCAATGCGGCCGTGATTCCCGAACACGAGGTCGGAGCGGTCGCGCGGATCATTCACACCAAAGTCGGAGACGGACCCCGCGTGTTGTCTTCCGACGAGAGCCTCTTGAACGGCGAAGGGATGCCCAAGTCGCTGGTGTGATCCGCGTGGGCGTAATAGACGTATGACACGGGTGTACAAGAGTATTTCAAGCCAGGCGTTGGCGTGTTCTGCACGGATTTGATAGAGACAGCGGCGAACCGCTCGCGATCCTCTCGGGTGGCGAGATCTCCCCGACGTTCCTGCGCGCACTTTTGGGACAGCGCTGGTATTGATTGCAACAAGGAGAAAGTGTACAGAAGGTCGCCGGTGTGACATGATCGGGGCAGGCTGCGCAGAATCGGACGGAACCGGATGCGAGTTGCGGACCGATCCAGAATAACGGGCGTGGACCCGGCTGAGCGTGGCGGATGTGTGAAGAGGCGAAGAAACGTCCTTCAAATGACGCCAGGCATGCCGCGTTTGACCTGCGAGAATTGGAGCGAGGAAAGAAATGCGGCACACACACAAAGTCAGCACGTCGTCTGTTCGTATTCTTTCTTCGCGGCGAGCAGAAAGTTGACGTACACCGGGTTCCCCGAGTCCGGGCACGACGAGCGGCGCGTGTTGTTCGTGCTTGGTTCGGAAGACGGGGACGAACCGGGCAGCCGTGCTCTTTGGCCCATAACCTTCTTCGATCAAGTAATTGGTGACGCGCCACCAACTGCGACCGAGCGACTCAGTCAGCGCGCCAAGCTCGCTCAAGGGCGGGCGGTCACGCGTCTCGTCGGACTCGGACTCACGCGAGCAAGGAGCTGAGCATCCAGAAATAGGCGGCGGCCTTGATTCCGCGTTCGACGGCGTCACCGTATGCAAAGAGGCAGCAGGCGATCGTCGAACCGATCGCGAGGCAGAACAAACAGCACGCAAGGATCGCGTCTCGGACCAGAGCGGCGATGGCCTGGCGGGGCGCAGGGGCGGTTCCTTTGGTCAGTCAGTCGTGCGGCCACAGGAGAGTAAAGACGAGGAGCGTACTCCGCTCCAGGTGAAAGCCGCGAGCGGGATGAACCACGCCGCTAGCTCGGGAAAGTGCGCATGAATCGATTGCGGTGGGACCGTCCCGGCGGCCTGCTCAAGAGATTTCGTCAATGCCACGAACGGGCTGCACAACGACGGCAAACGCACATTCAGATAGTAGAGGATCCCCTGACTCAGCCAAAAGCTGCCCCACATGGTGTTGATGACCTACTCGTCGTTTCGTTCCGAGGTCAGTGCGCTTCTTCGAGAGTCAATTGGAACTGCGCCATGAAAAACGCACCGTCACGAGAGTATCTCGCGCGACGAAACCCCACATGCCCGCCAAAAACTGCGCCAGTCCGCCAAACATCATCACAAAGGGGAAGAAGACGCCTGTGCGCGCCTGGGCGTCAGGCCGAGGACAAGCACGGTTTTTCGGGCGTGGGCGTACCTGGACTGTCTCCGTTTCCCCACCAGCCTGCGATCCACATACTGGTGATGAAAGTCGAGCTAGCTGTACAATGAGATTCGTCAGGGCGAGCAGCTCGGAATGTGGCCTTGACGTGGGCGACGCACCAAAGCCGGCGAGACCGAGAGCAGCAGGCGGAGCATACGGTTTCAGGACAATCCGAACTTCGGGCGTCTCGTTGAGTAGGGTCTCGAGCTTCTGTCGATTGCCGTCCCTAAGAGCCATTCTTCAGCGTGCGTGCGCGTAAACTGCAAGCTGAGAGCGATGCGGCGAAAAAGCCGGAGCAGAGAACATCGCGAGGCAGCTTGCGTATTTCGAGGCAGGGGCGGTGACGCCGATCAGTTCGCAGCGTCAGCAGAGGCCTACCTCGCACGTAGGGGCCTTGCGTGGTGCCGAAACGGACGCAAGCGGGAGACTCGCGGGAAGCGAGGCGATGACGTCGCTACGACTCTGCGCTTCTTGAGGCTGAGCGAAGACTGCAGCAGCCAATACGAAGCGGTCTCTGTTGAATCTGCAAGAAGACGCGGCGTCGTCATCGAGACCGAAGTGAAGACGAGGAAAAAAGTCCGAAGCGGACATTGATCGATGCAGAGCTGACGCAGCTGATCAGTCGCTACTACGCGCGACTAGTCTTCCTCGCTGTCTTCGCCCATGAACTCGCTCCATGCGTCCGTCTCTTCGACGTACGGGTACGCAAGCCCTTGCAACCACCCGTCGAACCGGCTCGACGACTCGCCTTCTGGGATTTGCAACCCGCACAACACCTTGCCGACGTCTGCGAGCACGCCGAGGGTGTGTTAGCTGACGGAACGAGAGTCCTTGACACATCGAGCGAGCCACCGAGACGCACCTCCACCCTGATTCCGGTAGTGGAACAGCGAAATGTTGAACCCGTTCGGCAACGTCTCGAGGAATTTCCGGAGCGCATTTGGCCGTTCGGGGAACTCGAATCGGAAGACGCGCTCGTGCGCGACGCGGCCCGACTTGTCGTCGGCTTTGCGCGTGCCGCCGACGAGGTACCGCGAGTGCGACTTGGCGAGCTCGTTGTCCGAGATGTCGGTCGCCCGCATCCCGCCGCGCTGCAAGGTGCTCATGATCTCGTCGAGCTCTTGTCTTCGGAGTTCGTGCGGGGACGGGACGGGAGTTGAAGTGCCGTTCGGGGCTTGGGGCGGCAGAGATCGCGAAGTCGACGAGGAAGAGGCGAGGTAGAAGGACAAGTAGATGTAGGCGCGCTTTGAGGACGAGTACCGGTACACGAACTCGGTCACGGCACGCGGGTGGATCGCCGAGTGCAGCGCGAGGAACCTGGTGCGCGTGAGCGAGGTCAGACGTCGGGATTGTCGCGAACACTCGGGGCGTCGTCCGTCCGGGGACTCACGATCCGGGCTTCTCGGGGATGACGACCCGCAGCATGACTTCTTTGCCCTCGCCGACTTCGGCGCGTTCGGCGATGAACCGGAGGCGCGAAAAGTTGATGTTTGCGCCCGACACGACCGAGACAAAGTTCATCTTTTTCCCGAGGAGGCCGTTCTGCTGGATGTACTTTTTCGCGCCGGCGACTCCGAGCGCTCCGGACGGTTCCGGGACCGAGCGGGTGTCTGTGTGCGTAGCGGCGTGGGATCAGCGGACCTCTCCGGATAGTCACGTGAGAGAGCAGCTCACCCTGGAAGACGTCCTTGATGGCGGCGCACAGTTCGTCGTTCGACACGAGCACAATCTCGTCGACCAGTTCGGCGCAGACTCGCAGCGTCTCGTCTCCCATCCGCCGCACGGCCGTGCCGTCCGCAAACAACCCGACTTCGCTCAACGTCAGGTGCTCTCCGCGGGCGAGCGTCTGGGCGAGCGCGTCGGCATCGTACGTCTCGACGCCGATGACCCGGACCGAGGGCGGCGCAACGGCTTTGATGTAGGCCGCCATGCCGGCGAGGAACCCTCCACCGCCGACGGGGATAAAGACGGCATCGAGTTTCGAGACGTCCGTCTGACGCAACACTTCGACCGCGGCCGTCCCTTGGCCCGCAATCACATACGGGTCGTTGAACGGAGGGATGACGGTCAACCCGTGCACCTGGGCCAGCCGGGCGCACTCGCGCTGCGCCTCGTCAAAGTCGGCACCGTGCAAGACGACGCGGGCGCCTAACCGGTCGACGTTCTGATACTTGATCGAGGGCGTGTTGAGCGGCATGACGATCGTGCATGCGATCCCGAGCTCCCTTCCCGACAGGGCGACTCCCTGGGCGTGGTTTCCTGCGGGGCCGTGCGGAATGAGCATGTCGTCGGGTCCCGAATCGCGAAAGACAAAAGTGGACGCACCGGCTGAACAGGCAATGACGCCTCGCCACCGCTCCTCTTCCGACAATTGCCGCATCATGTTGTACGCGCCCCGGAGCTTGAACGAAAAGACGGGCGTCATGTCTTCGCGTTTCAACAGGACGTTGTTGCCGAGTCGTTGCGAGAGGGACACGGCCGGAGTCAACGGCGTCCCTTCTGGCAAGATCGAGTAGACGTTGCTCGTCAGCGACATGAGCATGTAGTTGGGCGTCCCGTCCGGTTTCATCAAGTGCGCTGCGTGGGGCGGCATCTGGATCAGTTGGCTTGACCGTTTTCCTGCGATCGGGCTTAGCGGGCGCACCTGGTACGCGCTTGTACATGTCTGGGTTCGCCGGGAACGTCGGTCTCCGCACGCGCTTCCCATCCGGCAGCAAGATCCCGTGGCCGTCCTCTCCATATGGCGCAGTGATCGGTCGTTGCCGCGGCAGAGTCGGCGAAGTCGAACCGGTCGCGAGCAGTCTCGGTTGCGTCCCTTCCGCTTCCGAGACCAGGCCACGCGCGGTCGGGCCATTAGATGTGCTCATCGTGAGCGGTTGCATGTGGTTGCGAGTGCGGGCGGGCGTACCGAAGCCGGCTCCAGTCTTTCATCTCGCGATCGTCGCCGAAGAAAATTCTCCCGATTTTGCACGTTGACTTGTGCATTTTACCACCGCGGGACTGCTCGTCAAGTCTATAAGCGTTACGTTTCTATATGCGAGCTGCGAAAAAGGCGTGCCCGATGGCTTTCTCTCCGCGCCTACTTAACCCTGAGAACCGCTGGCCGTCTTGCCACTCTTGTCCCTCCTCGGGACCTCGACTTGCATAAAGTCCCTCGCCGTCCAGACCCGCTGCTGCTGCTGCTGCTGCTCCGTCGTCGCTGAGTCGTCAGAGCTCGGCCCAGGCAACCCCGCTTCGTCCGCCGCCTGCCTCGCAATCTCGCGCAGCATCTCTCGCCATTTCGACCTCGACTCGTCCGAGACGCCGTCCCGGGACGCTTCGAGGGCGTCCGGATCGGGGTACTTGACGCTCAGGTGGTTCAGGACGAGTCGTCTCGCGCGGACCGACCGTGCGAACGAGCCGGCCACTTGAGGCGTCGAGTGACCGTGCGAACGAGCGAGCGCTGTCACCGATTCGAGCGAGTGTTGCGGCGCGTGGGTGAGTGGGTCCACTTTCAAAGGCGACTGCGAGTCGTCCAGGTCGGGGAGGAACGCGTTCGTCGCTTCGTGGATCACCAAGTCGACGTCGAGCGCTTCCGGGTCGAGGTCTTGCTCCTCGGGCAGCAACAGGGGCGCCCGAACGAGCGGCAGCATGCCCGTTGCGTCGTACGTATCTCCGAGAATGACCAGGCGCCTGCCCCCTCGCCTGTCGAGCGGCGGCGGTTCGAGCACCGTCCCGTCCGCCAACGGGATCGAGATCCGGTCCGTTTGGAGGCGCGACAGGAGCGAGACGGGATTCTTGAGGCCCGGGAACTGCGACGTCAGAGTGCTGGTGTTGCGAGGGTCTTTGAGGTGCGGGAGGTACAGCTGAGGTTGGATCGGAATCGGTCGGGGCGCTTCTTGGAATAAGTAGCCGAGGCAGCGAACTGTCGTAGGGACCAACGTCAGTTCAGCTGCTGCCGATGTTACCGTGTAGCCCCGGATGCGCCACGCACCGGTGTGCAAGATTGGCGCCGCACTGACGCTGAATCCGCCGCCTTCCTCAGTCGTCACGACGTCGCGCCACAAACCGTTTTCGTCCGGTGTCACGTCGCGGCCCTCCTTCTCACTCGGGTGCAATTGGACTCGAGCAGCATGATCTGATGGTGCCTCGTCGGGGAAGAGGAGCTCGTGGACGACGTACGGTCGCGAGAGGATCGTCTGCGTGAGGGAGAGCGTCACGCGGAGGAACTGGCGGAGTCCGAGCGGGCCATAGATCTCGATCGGGGCCTGCACGGGCGTGTCAGGGGTGCGTGTCGGCAGGTGTGGGGGAGTCAATTAGCCGAGCAGGGAAGGGCTACAGGGAGGGATGGCTCCAGGAGGGCTCTCTTCTCCCCGACCCGAGCACTTGGTAACACGCACCGGTTCGGGTTCGACTGCGTTGCTAGTCGACGGTCGAGGGATCCCGTCTCCGGCGCTGATGGTCGCCAACAAGCCGGGCAGGCCGTTGATGTGGTCCGCTGCCGGGAGTCGAATTCGGTCGAGGAGGCAGTTCGGGCGGAGTTTCATAGGGAGGGCGGTTCTCGCAGTGTGAGCTAGCCGTCTGCGAATCGGAGGTTGGGCCCAAAAGAAAGAAGGAACTGACCGTGCAAGTGCGTGATAAACACTTTGGCAATCTTGCTCATCTGGAGGGACGAACACCTCGCGTCCATCAACCGGTGCTGCGTCGCTTCCCCGGCGTCGACCATCCATCTGCACAGTGCTAAGGTGAGCTCGGTTCAGGGGTGGGAGCAGCAAGACGATGTGCCTGGGACCGTCCGCACACTTTCGAGTCGAGTTTGAGAGCGAGCGAGCTGACGTTTCGAGTCGCAGAAGGTCGACCGGCGGCCGTCCCCAGAAAAGTCACCGTTACACTGTCGACGGGCATGACAGCGGTGGACAGTGGGGCGGGGCAGCTTTTACCGGCACAGAGCTGTTCGAACGAGACTGCAGCCCGAGTGTATGCACTGCCGAGCCTTTGACGCCCGAAAAACGTGATCGAGTCGTCGTTTTTTTTCGAGTTCGCCGGCAACTTCGGCCCAAAGTGGAGCCGCTCGCTCTCCACCTCGAACTCATTCTCACTCTCTACACTCAACCGCGCACGATGACCTACTCGAGCAAATTGATCCAGTGCTCCTTCCCCGTCGAGCATGTCTTGCTCGTCTCGTTGGCTCGTCCGCCCGTCAACGCGTTCAACGACGACGTCGCGCGCGAACTCCAACTCCACCTCGAGACCGCCTCGAAAGATCCAGACGTCCGCTGCGTCGTCTTGACCTCGGACGTCGAAAAGGGCTTCACCGCAGGACTCGACCTCTTTGCGTGCGTCTTCTGGCGGGGAACCGGTGTGTACGGCAAGCAAGCACTCACGCCGGGCTGACCTTGCCGTTGTGCAGTGCCGGCACGCTCTCTCACAAGGCGGCAGACCCAGCTCGGACCGCTCTTCACATCAGAGCGGTGCGCCGTACTGCCCCGCCGTCAGATTGCCCCGTTCGAGACGCTGACACGGCTGCGACGGACCCGCCCGCAGCACATGGACTTTTTGCAACGGTCCGTCTCGTCGATCCAGCAGTGCGACAAGCCCGTCATCGCCGCCGTCCACGGGATCTGCTTCGGCGCCGGGTTGGACTTGATCTCGGCGTGCGACGTCCGATTGTGCGCCGCGCAAGGGACCGTCTTTTCCATCAAGGTGCGCTACCGCGCGCGTGCTGATGCGGATCACCGGCAGCCTCTTCTTCAATGACCCACTTGCTGATTCTCGCCTTGTGTGCGCGCACACACACGCAAACAGGAAGTCGATATCGGCCTCGCCGCCGACATTGGGTCGCTCCAGCGCCTCCCTCGCGTCTGCAGCAACGCGTCGCTCCTGACCGAACTCGCCCTCACGGCGCGCAACTTCGGCGCCGACGAAGCCGTCCAACTCGGCCTCGTCAGTCGCGTCGTCCAAGGCGGTCCGGAACGCGTCAGGGAAGAGGCGCTCAAGTTGGCCAGCGTGATCGCGTGTGAGTGGCGAAGCTAGGCGCAAGGACGCGTTGTCTTTCTGCCAGAGAGCTGATCTTCATGCACGGTTCACGCCCGTGGCAGCCAAATCACCGGTCGCGACCATGTCGACCAAGCACTTGCTCAACTATTCGCGCGAGCACACGGTCCAGGAAGGGTTGCAGTATACTCAGGCCTGGTGCGCACGCTCTTGCCCGCTTGGTGATCGAGTCTGATGGGCTGTGGTGCTGACTCTTGTAGGCTATCATTCGCCCTGACAGGAACATGGTGAGTTCGGCTCGCGAATCCTTTTCGGCAGTTGCTGAATGCGCTCGAGTTATGCAACGCCTCTGACCTCATGACCGGTCCGCCGCGCAGGGCATGGTCCAAGCGAACGACGTCCAGAACGCAATCGAAGGGTGAGGCTCTCTTCTCGCGCGCGCGTCTCCTGGACCTGGTCATGGTCTCGTTTGCCGTACGAGACTCGTGCACACATGCAGCCGCTCCGTCCCGTTGGATCGCCTCGGACTGACACGTCCTGCACGCCCGCACGCAGCTTTACCAAGAAGAAGCCGCCCGTGTTTGAGCCGTTGTCCGTCAAGTCCAAGCTGTAGCTGGCGCTTTCTTTCAGATCCAACGAAAGCGGGAAACAAGTTGCAGCACGCGGCTTAGATCTGGCTCACGAGGGACCCCGCTAGATCTCGCAGTGCATAGTGTAGACGCCATTCTGCATCAGGAAGCCGACGCTGCCCTTCTCGGTGCGCGGTCGGGCCGGACGCGGCCACGCGTACGTGTTCTCGAACGGGAAGTCCTTGGCCAGGGCGAACTGCGTTCGCAGGACCTGGCGCGTGCCGCCGACCTGGTTGCGAACGTGAGTGTACCACTTGACGAACTCTTGCCGGGTCGGTAAGTCGACCGAGATCGGGAGGGCCCAGATCTCGCGGGTCGGTCCGGCGTCGCGCTTTTTTTCTGGCTCGTCGTCGTCGCTCGCCTCGCCATCGTCGCCGTCGGCGAGTCCCCCCTCGGCTTGACGACGGAGAGCCCGAGTCTGCCTCGCCGCCCTTTCCGCCGCGGCGCGTTCCTTCCTCTGCTTCTTTTTCCGGTTCTGTTCCGCCCGCCGTTCTTCGTCCGTCATGTCTTGCCTCCGCTCGGACGCGGCGAGGCGGTCATTCGCGTACGCTTCTTCTTGCTGTCGTTTCGCCTCGAGCCAGATAGCCCGGGCCGCTGTCGCCTTTGGCTCGTCCGGATTGAAATTCCACGACCGGTGCCGCATCGGCGCGAGAAACGACGGCAGCAAGTACCACGGGGTCGTCATCGTCGCACGGTAGAGCACACGTCGAGTACTTGGGGTCCACGTCGGGCGGGATCCGTTGGATCGACCAGAACAGGTTCACGGAAGGGATCCTCTGCGCCGGCGTAGCGGGAACAGCGACATTGGAGGCCGCCGCCGCCGCCATAGAACGAGGGATCGAATTCCCGGGGGCCTCGCCATCGAGAGCATCGAGCGAATCATGGTTCAGGGGCCGCAAGCTGCCATTTCGCGGGTGCGTTCGTGTTGGTGAGTGCTTCCGAGGTTTTAGATTGTGGAGGCGGCGGGCGACCAACGAGGCGGAGTGAGGTTTCGCAACGGGCGGCTTGCGAGACTCACGGCGTTCGTCGTTTGCGAGGCATGGCCCCGGATCAGCGTGGCCTCGCTAGCCTTGCAGGGGTGCGATCCAGTAGTAAATCCCAGGCGAGGAAGCGGTTCCCGGATTCGGCGGTTTTTTTTTCTCTCTTTCCTCGACTGAGCGAATGCGATGTAGCTCGGCCTTGCAGAACACCTCCGCTAGTAGTCTATGCTTCTAGATTCCGCAAGATTCAAAGGGGTTGTCCGTTCTAGAACACTTCGCTCGCGAGGGGACAGTTGTCGAGCGAATGGCCAAAGGCTGCGATCCCAGAAAGTGGTCAGCACCATCCTGTCGAGCACCTTGCCGTGCGCACCCACGCACCCTCGCAGTCATCACACCACTCTTGACTGTCTGCGCGCCCGAGCGAGTGAGGCGGTGAGGTCGAGGCGACATCGTCTGCGGATGTGCCTTGGTTGCGGCGCAGTCGGGAGAGATCAGCCATCCGAGTCTCTTTGTCCTCCTCGCCCACCACGCGCCACACTCACTCGGTTTGCCGGACCGCAGCGTCTCGAGTTCCGATACGAGTTCGTCCTCTTGGTAGATCTTGTTCTCGACGAGCGATTCCAATTCCGTGATCTGCTCCCTCGGGTCGAACGTTAGCTGCTTCCCGAATCGGCGTCGGATCCTGATTGTGACGCGCCGCACCTCGGCCTTGAGCGCCTTGATCTCGACTTGGCTGGTTCGTTGCGTCTCTTCGAGCTGGCGGCGCAGGCGCGCGACTTCGGCATCCGAGCTGCATCAAGGCCCGGACCGGGGTTAGCCTGCGATCCACACCGAGCTCCTGCAACGACTCACGATGAAGATCGGTCGGCTTGACGGAGGTCCTCTCGTAACCGGGCGACGAGGTCCGTCAGTTGCGCCGTTTCGCGTTCCGATCGGTCCAAATCGGCTTTGACCGCCGTCAACGCCTCGCCACCGCGAGAGTCCTCTCGGAGGGTTTCGAGTTCGGACCGCTCGGCTTCGAGCGTCGCTTGCGATTCCGACAGGGCGGCTTCGAGTTCGCGGACGCGCGACGCGAGGCGGTCTCGTTCGCGTTTCGTCGAGTCTGCACGCGAGACCGAGGGCGCGGGTCAGTTCGAAGGATCTCGCTCCAAACGGTACGCCAGCACACACCGGTCTCGGCTTGGGCGGCGCGGATCTGGTCCTTGAGGCTCGTCTCGGCTTCGATCGCCTTGTGTCGTCGCACGCGTGCATCGGCAATCTCTTGCTCCAACTGGGCGCGGACGTCTTCGAGCTGTTCTTCCAGCGTCGCGACCTTGGCTCGCAAGTGTTCGACTTCGGCGCGAGCGTTCTCGGCATCGATCGCGGCGGCGCCGCCGCCCACTGCCGCCGCCGCCGCCTTGGGTTCCGCCGCGGGTTCGAGAAGAGGAGGCGGTCGATCACGGCGCAACTCGTCGACGAGGTCCAACGCCTCGAGCCGCGCCAACTCGATCTCGGCAATCTTGTCCTCGTACGTCTCGCACAACGCCTGGCCGGCCTTTCTCAGTTTGTCGACTTCGGCTTGGAGGTCGCCGGCGACTCGGGCGTGTTCGTCGTTTGCGCGCGCGAGGCGTTCTCGGAGCGACTCGATCTCGGCTTCCTTGGCGAGGTGCTTGCGTTCGTTCGCTTGGCGAGAGTCGGCCGATCGGGACGCCTCGTGTTGCCGTTGTTCCGCTTCGAGGCGAGTCTGGTCCGCTTGGCGTTGGCTCGCCTCGGCCTCGGATTCGAGTTGCCGCACGCGGTCCTCGAACCGACGCTCCCTCTCGAGCGCCGCGTCTTCGAGCTCCTTGATCCGCCTCGATTTCTCGACGAGCCGGTCTTCCATTTCGCGCCCGAGGCGTTCGCTCGCGTCGAGGAGGTGCCTCAGTTCGCTCGCGTCTTCGCCGCCTCCTCCTGCTAGAGAGGACCGATGTGACTGTCTCGAGACCGAGGAAGCGAACGATTGCCGCGACGAAGACCGCAACGAAGGCGTGACGGGCCGTTCGACCGGCGGCGGCGGCGCCATCGAAGTGCGCCTCCGTGGGGTCTCGCTCCGAGTCAGGGCCGGGGTGACGCGACCCGTTGCCGAAGAGGGCGTCATGGACCGCGCGAGGCCGTACGCTGAAGGGATCGGCGGGACTTCAGGTGGCGGTGCCGCTTGCTGGCGAGACGGCGGTCTTCGAGCGGCGGGCGTCCCTCCGAGCGAGGCGCGCGACGAACGAGACAAAGCCGACGGCGTCGACCCGATCGAACTGCGAGGTCCGGCGAGGCGGGTCGGGGTCGCCGTGCTTGAAG
This sequence comes from Rhodotorula taiwanensis, assembly GCA_002922495.1. NCBI lineage: Eukaryota > Fungi > Basidiomycota > Microbotryomycetes > Sporidiobolales > Sporidiobolaceae > Rhodotorula > Rhodotorula taiwanensis. The sequence continues at coordinate 1,175 of PJQD01000095.1, read as the reverse complement.
CGAGGCGGGTCGGCGTCACCGCGGTCGGCAAAGAGGGCCGCGGTCTCGGGCGTGGCGTCTGCTGCGTCGGCGGGCGGAGGTCTTCGACTTCGAGGCGCTTCCGCGGTTGGACTTTGGCGAGCGGGAGGAACAGTCCGCACTGCGGCGGGCAGGCAAAGTACTGTTGGCTGCGCGCGCGTGCCCCGATGTCAGTTGACACCAAGTTGGCGATCGCTCGCGTCGACAGTGCACTCACCCCTGGACGCTGCCGTCGTTCTTGCCCCTCCCCGCAAAGTGATCGTCGAGTTGTACGCCCGCCCATTCGCCCGATTTCCCGTCGACGGGACCGACGAACCGGAGCGTGCCCGTCATCGGTTCCCCTCCGACTTCGAACGTGACCGATTGGCCGACGTGCAGCATGGTCGTCACGGGGCCTGGAGTGTGGATCGCTGACTGGCGTCGCGGCGTTCGCGCTGGCGTCGAAGGAGGGCGCATCATCTTTCGCGCGAAATGTTGAGCGATGGGCGAGTCGAGCGAGTGGAGCAAAGTACTGACTGGACGGCCTTTCCCGGGACAGCAGAGATCGAGCTCGGATTCACAGCCAGCGAAGTACCGAAGTACGGGTCTCAGTGCGTTGCTTAAGCTGTACAGTCTCTTGCACTCGGCCTCGATCGTCTCGGCGACCGAGCAATACAATCGAGCAATAGAACCGAGCAATACAATCTCGATTGTAATTCCAATTCATCACCGAGGCGGTCGCTCTCTCATGACCTTGACTCTACGCGGTACCTGCGGCCGCCTCGCACTGCTCACAGGGCTCGGTTGACATTTGGCTACCGCTGAAGCGCCTGCTGCCCTCAGCTCGCCATGTTGAAACGCCTTTCTTCCGACTCCCGCCGCGAACTCTCATCAATCGCATTCAATAAACTCGTCTTTCAGGAACGCCGAGACGCTCGTGCTGACTCTACGCGGAGGTTAGCGACGTCTACCGGGTGGCGTTGGATGGGCAAGACTGTGATGGGCCGTCGAGCAGAGGCCGCTTCAAACGGGCTGCCGTCGCGCACCGAATGAAGGCGTGCGGCTGTGCGCGGGGGTGCGAGCGCAGCGAGCCGGGGGGGTTGTGTCAGGGAGGCGGGGCAAGCTTGCGTTAGGGTTAGGGTTAGGGTTAGGGTTAGGGTCAGGGTTAGGGTTAGGGT
>PJQD01000093.1:0-40477 GCA_002922495.1 Rhodotorula taiwanensis | reverse complement strand
GGGGGGGGGGGGGGGGGATGCCCTCAACGAGCAAACCCTTACCGAATCTGAGACCCACTCATCATCTGAAGAACTCGCAGTGCTTACAGATGATATCTTGTGGGCACTATCTGGAGCTGGACAATGGCTGGATGCCTTCCTCTGTCAAGTTTGAGAGGCCGGGGGTGTGCCTGCAACGGCTTGAACATCTGACCCGACACGTCCGGGTGTGGGACAGCATGGGCTCGCGTCGACCTGAACAGCTCCGCTAGTTGTCTTTGCCCGCTTTGTAGACCTGGGCTCCTTGTGCTCGTGACATGCTGCGGGTTTTGCTTGACACCGATCTGCTCCTTGGTGGTCTCAGCCGCCTTGTCCTTGGTCGACGCTTGCGGGTCAACGTTCCAGGTTGCCGGTCCGTCCAGTCAGCCATGTGAAAGCAGGCTGCTCTTCCTTCCAAACGTTGTCCAGCAGCTCAAGCGCTGTCAAGTCGACCTTGTGCCGCCTCGCGGAGAATGCTGTCGGATCAGCAATCGGCGCGTCACGCAACGCGCCCGCTGCCGTTCCGACCGTGCCGTGGTATTACGCTGCCGTCTTGACCGTGCGCTTCTGGTCCAACGCGGTCTCGGCAATTGTAGACTCAGCGCCTCCGCCTCCGTTCGACATTCCGTGTGCTCCCATCGGAACCAATGATCCGACCAGTATGTTGTACAGCTCGGGGTGCATGTTCTTCAAGATAGTGTGAAGGCTGTTCGGCATGACGTCCACACGCGGCGAGGCGGCAAGGCGGCGAGTCGTTGCACAAGCGAGTCGCGCATGCAGTTGTGCCGCGAAGGCTCAGATTCAGCAGGGAGGCTTCTCCCCTTGGGAGAGCAGCAAGTGATGCTGCAGCGGGCATTTGCAGGCCTGGCAACCTGGAGCAAGTCAGAACTGCGCGGGAGTGAAGGCAGCAGCAAGGAGACGGGGGGAAAGCTCCATTTAGTGCCACCTCTTTCCTTACGACCCCTTTCTTCCCGCTCCCCTCTTCTCTTCCGCCGTTCCCCTCATGTCCCAGCCGTGCCCAACTGGCTTTGATCCGGCCTGCTGCCGTTGTGTACCGCCTTCGAGCTAGTTGACCCCCACATCTGGCTGCGCCTCCGGCTCGCCCTCGGCTGCGCTTGCCTCCTCCTGGTCTATGCAGCTTTTCTGAGTGTTATCTGGGGATATACGGAAGGCAGTGGCAGCAGTTTTGACCTACTGGAAGGCTTAGGCCCTGCCTTCCGTCTCAATGTCAATCATTGTTGCAGCCAACTCTATTTCCCTCAGCCAGAGCTGGAGGATGGTATGGCAGTGCTGAGTGACAAGCTTTGACACATTTCTCCTGCGCCTTGTTATCTTTGCCAATTGCAGCAGCCAAGGTCCACAGTCAGAGGGCCTGCTCAGGCAAGGCTTAACAGTGTGAGTCTCTTTGACCAGCTAGTCTTATTGAGCCAACCCATAGGTATACTGCAGACAGTCAGTCCTGGGTAGGTAAGTGTCACCTCACTTCTGGCACCTGGCTGCAGGAAGCTGGCAAAGAGGCTCAACATCAAATACTTCTCTGCAGTAGCCTGAAATGTCTTGCAGGCAGGAGAAGAGAAAGGCAAGAGGCTGGGTCCTGAACACAGCTGAGAGCTGCACATCAGGCTGAATTAGGAAGCAAATATTGGACAGACTCCCCAATCTTGCTCACAGGAGTGTGTCTTGCAAGGAAGCCTCGACGGACATCAAGTGTCCCTGGAAAAGTGGTTGCATTAGAAAGCGGCGGGTCAGGTACACCCTGTGTATAAGTCTGAGCCCAAATCTGCAAGTGTACAACATGCAGAGCAGTCTGAGGGCCAGGCGGCAGGCAGGCAGGCAGGCCAAGCAAAGCAGGACGCGCTGGAAAGAGCAATAGAGCTGCAACCTGGCTCAGGTAAGGCAGCACATGCAAGGAAGGGTGACTGCATAGCAAGTGAGAGCTGTCAAGTGCGGGCAACTTGTCTTCCTTCTGTGACAGCATCCTTGCATACATTGCAGCTTCCTTGCGTACAGCTCCTGGGCTTACCAGCTGACCACAAGAGGGGATCCTATCCCCTGATTTACTCTCACTAGGCCAGAGCATGTATCAGCATGTCCCTTCCAAGCATAAGAGAAGGGGCACTCAGCTTACAGGTGACAGAAGAAGGGTCTGAGGCCATCACATGCAATCTCAGCCAAGTCTGCAACCAAGTCTGCAAATGCAGTGTAAAGAGGATGCGTAGGAAGCTCCAGAGAGACACTGTGGCTGCTATGGATATGGAGGGCATTCACGCAACTGTAGGTGTTCCGCCCAAATTACAGTTGGTGCTGCTGTCTCCTCTCTTGAGACAATGAAGTCCGGGTATCCCATTTGCCCACATCTCTACAGGAGTGCTTACCTTGGATGCACACACTGGCTCAAAGCGCGGCAGTAGAAGTCAGGATCTCCCCCTTGCGTCTTAAGAAGCCACATTGAGCCTTCTCAGCTGCAGTCTGCCAGGGTGACACAGTACATAGCAGCCTGTCCATGTGTCTTCTTGGCGCATGTATAGGCATGTGTCATTGGCAGGTCTCGCCAGCAGCCAGACATGGTGCCCGGCGAGGAAAACATCTTTTCTGCCTGCGCAACAGCCTTCCTGCATTGACACTTGGGTTCTTCCACCGTAAGGCGCTTGCTTCTTTGCTCACTTGGTGCCTTCAGTGGGTCTTGAAACAGCTAGAGTGACAACAGAAAGGCAGAGGAGGTGGGCGGTCCGGGTCCTACATCTTTATGAAGCACATTGGTGAGCTCTTTCCTGGCAGCCGGAGTTCGAAGTAGCCAGACAACTGTCCTGTACTTGTGTGTGCTTGAGTCATTTGTTCCTTTCTCTGCAAGCAACCTGAGGCCCTGGAGCTGGCGCGCACAGACTTCTCCGGGAGCGTCTGGCCCTGGTTCGAGCACAGTTTGGGAACAGCTGCCTTGGCAAGTGCCTATCGGTGACTTGACCTTCCATGGAATGACTGTTCAAACAGCCCATAGCCAAGTTTGCACCCGCCCGCCTCAGCGCCTGGGAAAAGGCAGGAGGCCCCCCGGCAAAAGAGAAGGACCTCCCCGCCCAGCCTACAAAAGAGAATCGAGCACAGCAGGATTTGAACCTGCGCACGCAAAGCGTAACAGATGATCAAGAGTCAAGTTCTAGTCTGTCTCCTTAACCACTCGGACATATGCTCTTTCGATGGCAAGAAAGAGCACCAATGGGTAATACTAACACATTTGCCCGCAGGCGGCACTCGAGACTACCCCTCTCTGGATTCCTGCGCATGTTGTACTGCTGTTTGGAAGCTGGAACCTCTTGCAAGTTGCACCAGCACAGACATCAACAGAACGCCAAGACCAATATGCGCCCCGGGAGCGATCTGGTCCCCCTCAGCCATTGCATTGCCTAGAATAGCATCAGGAAGGATAATCAAGACAATTCAGGGTGCCACTAGCATGCACAGCCTGCTGTATGGCCTAAGCGGACATGTCAAGCCAGGTATTGCTGCCCATACTTCAAGCATGCACTTTCAGACTGTCTCCACTGCTCCATAGCCACCATAGCCAGCAAGACAAGCTAGGCTTTTCAGAACAATGACTGAGGGGAGGCGGAAGAAAGTGTACAACGTAAGGTTGGAAATAAGCTCTGTGCAAGGGTTGATCAGCTCCAGTAGCAAATGCTGTTATCAGGGACATGAGCCACGCAGCAACTCAAAGTTCTCAGATCCGACACACAATACAGGCTGTGCAGGTCTCCCTGCACAGTGCAGTCTAGGCACCAGGGAGTTGCTGGGCCCGCTCCAATAGATCAGGATTGGGTGTTCCCTGGCTGGACTCGTTTCCTTTCCGCTGCTAATTCCTCTTCCCCTCGCTTGTGTTGTCAATCCTTTGCAAACTTGTTCTTGATTGATAGACATTACATAATTGACTCAATCCAAAACAAATGCAAGGAGGAGTTGTTGTCAACGGAGGACAAGGTTCACAAATTGCGACGCAACCCTTTCAAGGAGAACCTTGCCAGCGCCTTCCTGTAGAACTCCTTCCTTTTCTTCTTCTCTTCACTGTTACCTTTTACAATCAACGCTCAATACAATCCCAAGGAGAGCTGCCCGTCTCTGAACCCAAGGTGGTGCCCTCTGCAGAAGTACAGGAATGGTTGTGGCAAAATCTCTACACTCCCGAGGCAAGGAGTGTGGACCAGCAATGGTGGTCTAGCCACAAGCCAGCTTATGGCAGGCAATAGAATTCTAGGCATGCAACAAGCATAAGCTCGTGCATATGGCTGGAGAATTGACAATACAGCATACAGTGAGACAAATTTGAGCGACGTAAAGTGGTACCACTTTGAGGCTTGCAGATTGGGCTTTAACGTGTCTCCAACGGCTGTGCAGTGCCGTCATGGATCCCAACTGGTACAGCAGTGTGCCTAAATTTTTTCTGCATCCACTTGAAGTACTTGTGGACGCGTGTGAGCGCTTGTCACCAGGTGTCACACCCGTGTAAGCAAAGGTTTTACCAAAAATCCCAGCTGTCAGATGCGTGACCAAGCCCGTCAGAACCAGCTGTCACCCTCTCAGCGCTTGCTTGCCAATGCCGTTGCAGGCCAAGTGCGCGCTGTCAAGCACCATTCTGACCAAGGAGCCAGTCTCCAGTTTCCGCTGCGGGTCGACAATGTGGTTTCCCTCCCAGCAAGTTCAGTGCAAGCAGAACGGCAAGCCAGAAGGCAAGACAACATCGCAGGACACCAAGCGGATCCACTATGCCTGTTGGTCTACTCTCTCTGTCAGTATCGACATGTTCAAAAGGTCAGCGCATGTTGTCCTTTGGTACAAGCACGCTCACCCCGCAGTCCAGCAAAAGACAATTTCGACCTTGGCGCGCCAAGCCAACATCATATCAGTCAAGCACAGGTACGCAAAGCAAACGGCCGGCCGGGCTGACGCAGTCAAGCTGGGAAATTGTTGTTGGCAGAACACGCAGTGCAGGCGCTTCGCGTGGCATTCATGGTCATCTCGCCCACAGCCAGGCTGAAAGACAAGTACATGCATTAGCAGCAAGCAGCGGCAGGACGCCATACAGCAGTCCTTTGGGATTCTCGAGCATCTTGGGCAGCTGCTTTGCGCTTGATACAACTGTGACCCGGTCTCTGACCTCGAGCGACCGTTTCGTGGATCTCAAGTTGCCACCACCATGCGGGAGTATCAACGATACGTTGTCGCTTCCCATCTCCTGGACTACGTGACCATCCACGTGACCCAAGCTCCCAACGAGCCGGCGGCGCGGCAACTTTGCCTGCAATCTCCGAACTTTGTCCGCGCCTTCGGAGCGGAGGCATTTCTGCTGAACGAGCTACGTGATAGTTCAAACCTTGTAGATGACCTTGCTGACATCGTTGCCGCAGTGAAATGGTAGAGCGGTAGTACTGCAACCAAGGTTCCCCACAAGTGCGTGACCCTTCCGGGAAATATTTGGGAGAACCCTGTCCCCTTTCGCCTCTATAACTTGCCCTTTGACTGTATAGCGGACATCTTCGGAGCTCTATGTATCCCTGCAAGGGTCACAATTAGCAATTTGATGGCCATACGAAGCTGCTGACCGCGACCTTCTCAAAATTCTCATCTTCGGGGCCGATGCGCAGTGAATCGGAGTCAATGTACGCTCACATAAAGCAACAGAGATTGTGAGTCTGTACTGATACTGCTCAAGAATTGATACATGATAGAGACAACAAAGCAGCTGCAGGTCATCTCATCAGCCGAACTTCCGAAGCCATCTGGCCATTTTCTGCGAAAGCTTACCATCAGATTCTTCTGTGCTGACAGAACTGTGCCTGGTCATACTATATCATCAGAGCTACAGCCTCGCGGACAAAGCGGTAGGCCTCTACCGCCCAGACAAAATCAACACGCTGCGGACGGTCAAGATGATGGTCCAAGTCGCGGACCTGCGCCTCCGAGAGCCAGAGATGATCTGGCACGACCACTACTTGAAATCCGTCCTCAATCATGCTGCTATTACGCCCCACCATCGACCGCAATTTGCGGGGTCCTGTAGTTGCCCTTCGGGCACATTGCCGGCTTCCCCTTGGCGAGGATCGGCTGTATTGTCGAAGCCGGCACGCCGAGCGTCAATCACACCTACAGGCAAAGAGCTATCAGTTCAGGCGCAATAAGTAACTAGACGCCGAGACACCGCGCAATGTCTTGATTGCGCATACCCTGATGGAGGTACTCCTCGATGATTGTCTCCCGATCGATATCGTAGCGATACGTCTGTGCTGTCCGAACAAGAGCGGGACGGACGTCAACATCGGGCGGTCCGCCCGCTGCTTCGAGGTGGCGCAAGTTCTCCAGGCGAGTGCCGATGCGGTGGAGAGTAGTATGTAGGAGGTCCTCCGGTATGCAGCCGGCCAACTCAAGTTACTTGTTGCTGAGGGCCTTGACAGCATTGATGGCAAAGGGGAGCTCCTCGAAGGGCGGCGGGTTACCAGCTGGATTCGTGTAGCGATCGGCCAGCTGAAGGATATGTTCGACTTCGACCTGGATAGCATCGATGGCGGACCCGTCGAGCATCTCCATTGAGAGTACTGTCGGCAAGAGGTGGAGAAGAGTGTTGACGAGACCAGCTCGAGGCGCGGTGAGTCGGCGCGAGTGGGGGAGGAAGTGTGAAATGTCGCTTGGCTGTCTGCGCCTTTCCGAGACAAGCAGAGCGTGCCGACCGCCGTCCCAGTCCTCCTGCAGCGTACTGTGTACTCTACTAGCCGCCCCAGGGCCGTGCAAGGAAGTTGAGGAGGTGAGCAGGTAAGAGAGAGAATGCGTGAGCGACGCTGACCCTTGCGGCGGTCAATAGGCGACTGACTGGCTCCCAAATGGATGGGAACATCGAATGCCGGGAAAAGAGAGAACAGACTACAGCAGATAAGGAAGCTCAAGGGAGGGATATGCTCAGGAGGCGGCGATGCATGCAGAGGAAGAGAAGAAAAGTGTCGATGAGGACCCGAGAGTCACGCGCTGCGCCAGCCAAAGATCCGGGCGGCGAGCTCGCGCCGGCGCTGGAGAGGCGAGAGGTAGGCGGCCTCCTCTATGAATCCGCAGATGACGGGGTGTTGGACCGTGTTACCGTGCGAGTCCTCGCCGGTGGCAAACTCGACAATGAGCTTGTCGCGCGAGTCGGTCAAGGCGTAGATCAAGCGGCGGCACGACTCTGCTCCGAGAACGAGGATTGAGTCGCCCGAAGAGGCGTACGCCCGGTTCACCTCGTCGTATAGGATCCTGGTCTTGCTCGGACCGCACGGGTGCTGCTCCTGAGGGCAGCGCGCGTGGACAGCGCGCGTGGCGGAGCAGGCGGGGCAGGTATCGTACGCGATCGAGTCTCCGTCGAGGAGCCCGCGGACGAGATGGCGGAGGGTGACCTCGGTCATGCTCAGCCAAGCGTTGCGGTTGCGACCAACTGTCGGGTTCTTGGGGAGTCAGCGGTCATTCCAGAGAGCAAAGAGTCAAAGGCAGATGACGCACTGGACAACACGCGGTCGCCCGGCGTCAAGGCAAACCGGCTGTAGTGGGCGATGAGCAGCGCGTCGAGCGCGAGAGGGACGAGGAGGCTGCGGCGGGAGTCGGTGGGAATCTCGATTACCGGATCGAGGCAGGGGTCGAAGGGCAGACGAGACGAGAGCTCCTCGGGCAGAAGCGACCGCGCCGTGACGAGTTGGTATTCTGGCAGTCCCTCACCATCAACCTTGCCGAGGTTGAGCCCGAGCAAGAGACCGAGGGACGAGGAGAAAAGGATCGGCACGCGGTGGAGCTGATTGCGTCCGCAAGCGTGATCAGCAACTCGGGCGTTGGAGTGCACGTCGAGGAAGACCCGTTTGCACTGCTCGCATGCAAGGCAGTAGACGTCCCGGCGCGTTTGACGCCCAGTCGTGCCACCTGTCGCAGCCGGGCGGTCCTCCCGCAGGAGGCGCAAAGCGTGCTCAACGGTCTTCTCCCCTCGGACCTCGACGCCCTGCTCGGCGCGGCGGACGGCCTCGCGCGCCCGGCACATCGCCCTGTAGGCCTCGCGAGCTTCGTCGGTCCAGTTCCGCGGCACGCTGCTTGCGACGCGACCGGCCGAACGCGCCAGTTCGACTCCCTCCTTTGCGCTCAAATACCACTCGCAGTAGACGACGCTGCCGACAGCGCCGGTCGCGATTTCAGGAGCGCCCGAGTCGAGCCCGTCGAGGACACACTCGGCATAGTGCAAGAGGAGAGTCTGCAACGCCTCGAGGCGAGGCGAGGCCGAGACGAGCGCGGCGGGGAGGCTTCCGGGCTGGAGGCGACCGTCGACATAGAACGGCGTCAGGCGAGCGAGGTCGGCCTTGGCGAGCGGTGCACCAACGAAAGACGGGCGTTCGGTCCGATTAGCAACAAAGGCGGTCGCAACATCCTTCCGGCGCTCCTCCTCGCCTTCAGGGTCGGCTTTGGCTCGGCGCGAGTACGCGTTCGAGTGCCGCGTCGAGAGCAGCGCCGAGTACCGCGCAGCGAGCAGCTCCCGCGCCGCTAAGAGCTTCTCCTCGACCCCAGAGTCAAGCGACCGGTGCTCGACCTCGAGTCGGACGGCGCGGAAGAACTGCTTGCGAGTAGCCTTGGTGACCGGGACATGTCTCTCAACGGCGACGAGGTGACGGGCAAGGACGTCCCGGGCGAGCGAGGCCTTGCTCGCGACGGCGGCAAGGACCGCGATCATTTCATCCTGGACGAGCGGGTTGTACTTGACGAACCCGGGGTGGAGCTGCGCAACCTGCAGGCAGCAGTCCTCGCCGAGCGGACCGTACGAGACGACCGCAGTCGTGCCGGACTTGCGGAGCCAAGCGTCGTTCAGCGAGTCTCGCAACTCCAGGAGCGAGAATGACGGCGACTGGATCTCGTCGAGCAATTCCGGCGTCGTCAGCTCGGCTGCGTTCATGAACGAATCGAGGCGATCACTGTCGGCTGATAGAATGTCTGCGAGGAACCCCTGGCGAAGGATGAAGTTGATCCGGTCCGCTGAGGGTGACAAGGAGAAGCGGGTTGGCGAGGTGGAGGACGCGAGTAGCAAAGATGATGGCGAGCAGCCGGAGAAGATGCTTGAGGATGACTGCCCACCAATCGGCAGACGGCGTGAGGGACCGCCATCCCTCCGACGCTTCGTCGACCGCTTGTACGATGCGATCGATCAAGTAGCCTGCTGCCGGGCCTCGCGCGGCCGTCTCGCCAGAGGCAAACATTTCGCACCCGTCAAGGGCGCTTGCGGTGATGTCCTTCGCAAAAAGGAACTCGAAGCTGCGGAACCCGCTGCCGTGCAAGCGAGTCCGGAGCGCCGTCATGTTCGCGAGGAGGTCGGCATAGGCGCGCTGTCCTCCTTCGGTATCGACGTCGAGGATCGTGCCGGCATTCTCCTGCTCGTGATCGCGAAAGTAGGCGATCGAGTCCTGCAAGGCACGCTCGAGCTTCTGAACTACCTCGGCGTCGTTTGCGAGCGGCGGGTCCAGAGGTGCACGACGGTCGAGGTCGGCGCGCGTCGCCCCGGCCTTTCGGACAAGCGCAGCAAAGTCCTCCAGCGCCTCCGGGTCGAGGCAGAGCAGGCGGCCGCCGTCGGCAGAATTGAACGAGGCGGCTTTGATGCAGGCGATCAGAGCGACCTCGGTGTCGCCGATGACGGGCTTGTTCGCGTCGGTCGCCGAGACCGCCTCGAGCCTGAGCTCGGGAAAGCTCGTGCACGACGAGCTTGAGCGACGCGAAGCAGCTAGGGTCCTTGTACGATCCGCTCTCGTTCGTCGACTGGTCCGACTTGGGAGCCTCCTCGAGTGCCGGGTTCGAACTGCGACTGACATCGACGAGGACATCGGAATGCCAGGCCTCGCTCTTGACGTCCTCGTCTCTGAGCTCTTCGGCCTGCTCCTCAGCGTCTGAGCGCAGCTTGCGCGCGAGCTTGAGGATGTTTGAGCACCGCGACAAGCCGTCTCCGAGCAAGTCGGCCTCGACGCGCCCTCCTGGCGTCGAGCGGATCGTCAATCCGCAGTAGTGTAAAGCGACGGGCCCGTCTTTGGCGTGGCTCAACTCGAGGGAGCGACGAGTGGCCGCGACCCAGCACAAGTCACCGTACTCGGTCTCGTACAGGGCGAGGAAGTCGAGCAGCGTCGCGGGGTTGGGAAAGATGAGGGAGCGAATGTAGTACTGCGCTCCGGCGTCCTCGCTGTCGAGCTCGTCCGCGTCTTCAATCTCCGGTGCGAGGTGGCCGGACTTGCCAGTCTCGAACGGATCGTACGCAACGCGGCGCAGCGCCCGGTCTTGCTCGGGCGGCGGCGCGAATGGCTCGTTGATCAGACAGTTGAGCACGGCAACAGTCGCCTTGTGCGCGGCGATGTGCTGGCGAGCAGGCGAAGTCGCGTCGAGGTCGGGCCGGAAGCGGATCCGCTCGCGGAGACGGCCGTTCACGACGGCAAAGACTCGTTCCGCCCGGTCCGTCTTGCCGTCGACCTCCCTTTCGCGCTCGGCACGGGTATCGACGCGATCGACCCATTCCTTGACCCATGCATCCATCACGGCCTGATACTCGCCGCGCTTGCTTTTTCGCTTGCGCGTCGACGGCTTCTGGCGAATGGCGACGGGCTCAGGTGGCGACAAAGCAGCCATTCGGGCCGAGCCATCGTTCGGCACCGCTCCTTGCTTCTCAGCTGTAGCGGCTCGATTCGCCAAATTGCTCGACGGCGGGGCGGGCTCGCTTCGATCGACGACGGCACCGCGGTTTTCAGACTCCTCGGGCGATTCGACCTTGAAGCGCTTGGACGGAGCGTACGCCGGCTCGAACAGCTGCCGCTTTGGCGAGGTGAGCTTGTCTTGCGACTTGGTCGTGGAATCGGCCGAGCCCGCCGACTTTTCCGATTGGGATCGGCCGGGGGGCACCGCCGCCGACCCCGTGCGGGAAGCGAGCGGCAGGGTCGCAACGGACGAAGCGCCTGGCGCCGATGCAGCATCTTGCCGAATTGGTCCATCGCCGACCGTCGGAAGCGAGCGAGGAGGCCTGGTGAACTGCGGCACAGGAGAGGCATACGAGTGTCAGCTTGTCTGTCAGTCTGCACCCGTCACAGCAGTCTGCGGCAACTCACCACGAGCTTGTACACCTTCAAATTGTAACTCTGCCTGAGTTGGAACAGAACCGGCGGGTTCCGAAGCCTAACAGCGTGCGAGCTGTTCGCAGCAAACATGGTTCGTCAGCTCGAGCGGCACAAGCGGAGACAGGATCGGCGAGCACGTACGGATGCTCGGCATCGTCGCGCTCATAGACTCGTATCCAATCGTCTTGGACCGTGACATACTGCGGGCGGCGCGCAAGGGGGTCAGCTCGGTTCTGGGCGCCTTCCGAGACGTGCACGAGATCGCAACTCACGCCGACGCTGCGAAAGAGGTGGCGAGTCAGCCTCGGCCGCGGTGACACCGACTCGATAACTGATGCAAGCTCACCCGCTGCTCGCTTCCTTGCCCTTGGCCGAGCGTGGCGGGCCGAGGTACGTCCACTGGACGTTGTCGTAGCGGATGAGCATCGGCTCCTCCTCCTCCCGCGCCTCGCCCCGTCCGGACTGGCCGTCGTACGATGACTGCGCGGCTCTCGAAGGTCGCGAGTCGGCGGCTGTAGCGACTGTGGTGCGAAGCGAGAGTTGGGCGTCTGTTGAGGCGGGTCAGAGGCAAGGCCGGAAGGGAAAACGAGGCGCGTCAAGGATCAGCCCCCAAACAGTCCCCGCGCTCTGAGGGCTTTCGAGCGTGTGCACTCACCTGGATGAGCGCGAACGCGGGGGCGAACGCGAGTCTCACAGACGGGGGAGAACGCTCCGCGGAGAGAAGAAGCAAGGCGAGGAGGGTTTTGATCTTTCGGCGCGACAACAACGACTTTGACGTTTGGCGCGACGCGATGTCGCGACGGCCTCCACGCTGGTCGCTTCGGCGCCTCAGTCGGTTGCCACATCGCTTGTTTTGCGTTTTCCCTCTCACGCTGCTGAATCTACGAGGACGCCACTTTCCCGGTTGAAAGAAGGTGAGTATGGGCCTGTCCTCCGCGTCTTTCTCCCAGCTTGAACGCCCAAGGCTCACTTTCTTGTATTTGCCATTGGCTGCTTGTCTCGCGGTCTGCTGCACGACCGCTGGAACTGAGTCGCTAGTTCGGCTTGTGTCCTCGTCCTGTTCATGGAGCGGCCGCCCCCGCTCGAGAAGCCGCAGCATCCCTATCAAGAGTGTATGTCAGCGCTCCAACCCTTACCGAGTCTCGTGTGAAGAGCCTGCGCTTACTCTATTCAGCGTGCAGGTTTGCGTGAGATGAGAGATTCCTCGGGCCCAGCAGCGCGGACTTCAAGTGAAGTGAGCTGCGGCCTCAGCGCCGGGAGATGCTGCTGCACGATCGGCTCCTTTCATCGTCGTGGGTCGCGAGCACGAGGACAGAGAGTCCGAGCATGACCCACATAGTCGGAGGATTACGAGGTTTCATCGGCACGCTGAAGTAGTTCAAAATTCAGCGGTGAGTTCTGCTGCGGAATCGAGTTTGTACTGCGTCCTCACGCGGCAGCCTTCTCTCTGCTGCAAACGCCTCGTCTGCCCTCCAGCCCGACCGCGTCACGGCTATTGCAGCGGCACCTCCTCGTTCTTTCTGCTCCGCTGCGACTCCGAAAAAAGGCGGACAAGGGTTACAGCGGACCATGAAGCGCAAAGAGTACGCGGTGGGGGGAGATGCAGTGTTTTCGGATGGTTATAGGTGGGCTGTGGGGTACAACAAGCATGCGGTGGATTGGACTCGAGCTGGAATGCCCAAGCGGGGGGGAAAGGTCGCCGCGACGGCGAGGCCGCAAAGCGTCAAGATTATGGTGAATGGCGAGTGCAGACCGGGATGAAAGACAGAGACAGCGCAGCGAAGCGCTCTTCGTCGTGATACCGAGTGCAGACTGTCGCGGACGCGAGTTCGCGTGAGGGTAAGGCGTAGCTGAAAAGGCGGATCGGCGGGGTTTGCGGGGTTTGCTCGGCGCGGTGCTCGAACGAGACATACGCGGGGGCGAGCTTAGGGCTTGCGGTACTCGTTTAGGACGGGGTAGATCTGAGCGAATGCCTGGTAGATCTCGTCGCGATGCTGTGCCGCGAAACCTCAACGTCAGTCCGGACACGCGCGCACTTCCATCCCACGACGTACCTTGGCACCGGTCAAGACAATCTTGCCAGAGACAAAGATCAACAGGACGACCTTGGGCTTGACCATGCGGTAGATGAGGCCAGGGAACAGCTGCGAGGGAGTAAAAGTCAGTCTACATATAGATCGCCGGGGACTCGCCCGGCGCGGCGAGACAGAGCGGACGCACCTCGGGTTCGTAAGAGCTGAAGTGACCGTGACCGTACGCGAGGCCCTCCAAACGGATCGGGAACTTGACGTCGCACTGCGGGAACGGCCGGTCAGTCCGCCATCGCGATCAGATCCGCCGCTGACGACTCACGCTGCCGACGATGTTCTGGATCTTAAAGTCGGTGAACTTGGTCTCGAACCCGAGCTTCTGGATGATGCGCGCGTACTTCCGGGCGGCGAGTCGCGAGTCGTCCTCGGATTTCGCTCCCGTGACCACGACCTTGCCCGACGCAAAGACGAGCGCCGTCGTCTTCGGTTCTCGGATCCGCATGATGACGGCAGCGAATCGCTGATCGCAGGGATTGCGGCCAGACGCGGTGCGACGGAGGGCTCAAGTCTCGTTCAGCCTCGGTTCGAAACGACACCAAGGTCGGGAACAGGCTGATCGAGACTAACCTTCGGGTTGTACTCGGCGTTGCGAGCGTGCAACGCGATCGTCTTCAAGTCGAGCTTGCACTCGAGATTGACCGTCGCGACCAAGTTCCTTCGAGTCGCATTCGCAACAAAGAAGACAGCATGGTGTCAACACCGCGTGTTCTCCAGGCCGACTCGCATACTTGCCCGTTCCGCGGCCGCGCCCACGTGTTGACTTTCACACGCCCATCTGAGCCCCCAGAGAGCCCACATGTCCGACTGGAATCGCGCGCCTGCATCGCAGATCTCGCACGATCGCCGACCCGTGCCCGCGGTCCCGCAATCTTGGTCCGATCGCCTCTGGTCAAGGAGAGCGCGACTCACTGCAGCGTCGGCACGATCCCGTTCACACCCGGGATGATCGCGTTTGCCTCGTCGTGCGCGCCCGCGACGCCTTTGCCCTTGGCATCGGCTGCTGACTCGGCCGCCGCCGACGTCGCCGCGCCACCTTCTGCTCCCGCCGCTCCAGAGCCCGACGGACCGGCTGGGCCGTTACTGACACCGTTTGCTGACGCGTTGGTGGCGGTACCGTTCGGGCGCGAGGGGAGGACGAGACCGGACATGGTGCGCGGGGTGGAAGGAGAGCGAACAGAGTCGATCGGCGAGGGTGACGCAAGTACAGCGGTCGACGGTCGGCGAGCGAGGCTGCAAGGTACGGCGAGAGCGTATGGGACGATCTGAAGCACGGACTTGCAGACGACGCAGAGCAGACGTCGCACGGGGCAGAGTCACACTTGTGCGGGTTCGTTTCGCGCGAGGTCCCCTCCTGGGTCACGGCCGCCTCCCCTTCGGCAGTACTCTGCTCGGGAAGGGCGCATCCTCCTGGAAGCTCGCCGTCTGACTGGACTCATTTTCTCTTTACTCCCCGTCCCGAGCACACCGAGCTGCGAGTGGGCGTCCGTGCGACGCTGGACGTTTCGCGGAGAACCGCTGGCTCGAGAGCTGCTGCATGGTTCAATCCAATCCGCAGCGGCATCTTTCGTCTGTAGACCCCGAGCGATGATTCTCTCTACGGTTCAGGCTCTACGCCTTCAGTGATACTCTCCCCGTCCTCGCTGAACTTGACGTTCTTGTCGGATTTGAGCGCGTCGGCGATATACTTCGTGTGCGAACCTGCGCGGGAAGCGGTGTGTGTTAGCTGTGGCTGCTCGGACCGCGTACAGCTCCTGATCTGGCACAGGCTCGTCCGTATCGAGCCCAAAGGAGAGTCTGCAAGGGAATGCGTGCATGCAAATGCTTACCGTAGGCGAGGAGTTTGCCCGTGTCGGCGCTCAAGATCTCGACGCGCGTGTAAGCCAAGGTCTTGCCTGTTCTCGGTAAAAGTCCTTAGGTCAGGCTACAGATACCAAATGCCGCGCAGCTTCCGGGCACGTAACGAGGGCCGCCCGGCAAGGCGAGCTGAATGTACCCATATTGACCAGTTCACTCTCGACTCGGACCTTTTGCCCCAGCTTGGCTCCTCGTACAAAGCTGCAAGGAAACCCGTCAGTCTGTGCGCATGTTCTGGTATCGACAGCGGTAGGAGTAGCACGCGAGTACAGGCAGGAAACTGCCTCGTGTGGCAGTGAGAGAAATGACGGCGACGAAAGGCTGCACTCACGTCTGCGACATGTCTATGCTGACTCCAGTCATGTAAAGCCCCCGACTGGCGAGAGCGAGAGAGCCCATCGTATCGACAAGCGATGCGATCACGCCGCCATGGAGACCCTGAAGTAGGAGGTGGCAAAGAAAGCGAGATCGTTAGTGGCGCGCCTCGACCGATCCTGCGGCCCGACGGTACGCGACTCGTCTCCCAAGTAGTCAGAGCATACCTGCAATCGGTTGACTGACGGACATTGCGGAGCAGGAGTGCAGACAAGAGGGTGCGAGAGGGGTCAGCTGCTTGCAGGACAGGTGAGGGGCACTGATGCCAGTCCACTCACTTTGGTGTCGCTGCACCTCCATCTCGGCCCATACCCGTCCTGGTTTGGCGTCCAGCACCCTGAGCTGCGCGAGTGAGCCGTAGAGAGCTCTCCGGTCAACTTCCCCACATCAATCGACAGCCGGTGAGCGCCGCTCGGCCGGCGTCTTCGCCTCGGAGAACCGACTCACATGTCCAAAGCAGGTCGCGTCGTGGCCTGCGTTTTGCTGGAAAGCCGACCAGACAGCCTGGGTGAAGCGGCGAGATGCTCTGGAGGTCAAAAGATGGGGAAGCCGCGGCAGCAGTCCGGACAGCGTCAGCAACGCCGTGGCGAACGCTCCTTATTCCGCGATCGGGGCAAATCAACCGGGCAGCCTCAGTAAAGAGACGCACGACATGAGCGAGGACTGGGAAAGGAAGGGGAAGAGAGAGAACCATCCTGAGAAGCGGCAAGGGCGCTTGACGGTAATCTCGTCGAAGACCTCGATCCACGCATACGGGGTCCGCCAAGTGTGCGTCAAAGAGTTGGGATGTTGCAGGCGACCGGGACGGCGGATGTGAGCCTAGGTGGGAATAGATACGGGGTAGGAGATGCTACTTTTTTTGCATGCGGGAGATCGACTTCGAAGCCTCTTCATGGAGACAAGCCTTGCACGTTCTTGCGGTTCTATACATGTATGTCAGGGCGGAGGAGGACGGGTTGTTCCCCTTGTTGCGGCGGGTTACCGGACAGGAGACGCTGTTCGGGCATCGACCCTTTATTCCTGAGCGAGAACGACGCCGACCTTGGCGGGCCGGAGAAGACGGTCCTTGATCATGTCTGTGAGGGTATACGCGAGTCAGCCAACGAAGCACCAGGGCAGACACTGCTGGGGTGAAGGAGAGTTATGGTACGCACAGCCGATCTCCTGGCATTCGAGGACCGAGCCGGGCTCCTTGCCCGGAACCGGCGCCTGGTACAGGGCCTCGTGGCGGTTCGGGTCAAACTGCTCGCCGGTCGGGTCAAAGGCGATGATACCGTGTCGGGACAGCACCTTTTCGATTCCGCGCTTCGTCAACTTGACACCCTCGTGCAAGCCGACAAGGTCCGGATTCGGCTTCTCGGCCGAATCAGCGACTGCCGTAAGACGCTCGGCGGGAATAGAGCGGAGCGCCATGTTGAGGACGTCGATTTCGGCGATGAGGTCCTTGGCGAAGGACTGGAGCGCAAAGTCCTTTGCCTGCTGCTTCTCGCGGACCGAGATTTTTTGCAGGTTCTCAAAGTCGGCCAATGTCCGCAGGCGAGCGTCCTGTCAGGTCGGCGACAAAGGCGTAGTAAAGCGGGCGGGGGCAACGGCGAGCAAGTCAACATCGCGATGTCAGCGCGACGTCTGGTTGCGTCCGAAAGGAAGATCAAGTCCTTCGTCAAGGCACGTACCTTGAGCTCTGCGACAATCTTCTTCTGCTCGTCCAGGAGCTTCGTCATTTCCTCGACGACCTTGGCGTCCGACCCTGACGGCGCCGTCGCGGCCTCACCGCCCGTTGGGGCAGCCTGACCCGGCTGAGGAGTCGCTGCCGGCTCCTGAGCGGCCTCTGTTGACGCAGTCGAGTACAAGCGCGGCGACGAGGCGAGGACAGGGCGTGGCAAAAAAGTTGCCGGGGAGAAGGCGCGGCCCGGTCGGACGGCGACAGACGGTGCGACCGTAGCGGCGGCGGTGCGCGCAGGGAGGCACGGGCGGGCAACACGGGCAGCAGATCGAACGGCGTGCATTCTAGGTGGTTGTATAGGGCAGAAGCAATGAGTCAGGGGACGGGCGCCGAAACCTGGACTCTCGGCACCCCGGCTGAATATCCCAATCTGAAGCAATTGCAGGCCACCGAACAGAAAACTCTTGTAAATGTAGAACTGGCACTCTCTCCCGGGGAGCCATCCCATCTTATACACGCTGCCGCTTGTATCTGCCTGTCTCTCGGGGATACTGGCTGCGTCGGCGAAAGTCGATACTCGCTGTAACTCCGGCGATACTCGCTGTCGTCCGCGAAGCGCGGAAGTTGTTGCCACCCGCCGCCTACGGAAGCCATGCGTCCTATGCCAGCGAAACGCCGCTTGACGCAGCTCAATAGGACGAATGCAGCTTCACGATGTCCGCCTATGCGCATTGGACGCACGCGGCTCGAGTTCTCCTGAGCTGGCCGAACCAGCCAAGCCTCGCGGTGGTCTCGAAATGGTCCGATCGCAGCGAGGCTCTCCAGGAGACTGGCATCGCGGTGCCGTCATACGTTTGAATCTCGAGGCTGCGAGCACGCGGTCTGCCGAATGCGGCAAGGAAGCAACAAAGATCCCTACATCGCCGCAAGCACGTCCGCATTCATGTCACGGCCGCCTGATGTAACAAAGCGGGATCGCGTCTCCGCGACCCGGTCAAGTCCAGCCATAGCATGAGCAGCTTCTTTGCGGCGGACCCTGCCGGGCGCGACATGAGACCCATAGCGTCTGCAGCCGGGCGGAAGCGGCCGTGCACCAGGAGTGTCTGACCGGACGCTCGCTCGTCCCCGCGAGCACCTGCGTCGACCTGCAAGGACAGCGTACAAGCGACTATCTCTCGACGAGTTCGTCGTCCTGCGAGCAAACGCAGAGCGTTGGATCGGGTTCCCTGCCTGCCGGGGCGCCAACTTTCGGTCTGGAGCCGTGGGAAGCTGGTGAGAGCGCAACGAGGAGCGCACAAAGTCGACAACCGGATGGCTAGCGTTCTATAGCGTATGTCGATATGTTCTGCGTGATGAGCATCTGATTCGCGTGCAGTGAGCGCTAGTGAGCGGTTTGAACTGAGAGCAAAAGCGGTCGCTCGTCATCTCGTTCGACTCGGACCATAACCACATCCGGCTCATGTGCGCTTTTCCCGCTTCGGGCCTCAGCAATAGGACCGTACTGATGTGTTCGACATGCTCACAGGCCGCCGCCCGCGCATACTCCGGCGCCCGCCGCTCTGCGTGCCCCACCTGCGCCGCCAACTCTACCGGGCGACTTTCAGGACGCCGCCACAGCCATAGAGAGGCGACTCGTCGACGTCGAGCAGTACCAAGTCCCGCAACTCGCCGAATGCAGGGGTCCGCTCAGTTTCCACAATGAACTCGCGACCGCCATCAGGCAGGAACTCGCGCGCGCTCGAAGGGACCTCGATGTACGGCCCGTGCAACCTTCTCAGCGGACCTGTTCAGTCTAACGCAATCTGACGAATCGCCCCCGACAGGAATTGAAAGTCGAGGCCGACGACCTCGACCGAGCAAAGGAGCGAGTAGCGGCGTCGCAGCTCATTGCGTCGATTCAGCAACGGCTCGACAGGTCAGACGACGCGTGCCCTTTTCCTATGTGCCGAGACAACGTGCTGACCCATCGTCTCATTTGAGCTTGCAGCTGCACACGAGCATATCGCCAAGCTGTCGTCGCCTCGAAGCGTCAGATCGACGCTTCAGCACACCTCGTCGCCCGCGAAGAGCTGTTCGCCTCGACATCCGGACGTGGCTCTCCGGCACCAGGAGCTGGCGGTAGTGCGCGGGCAAAGAGTCCGATGCCGGGCCAAGGGTGAGTCCCTTCTCCCGCAGCCCGAGCACCAAGTCCGCCTCCTTCGAGCTGACGTCTGCTCGTTCGGTTCTCTCAGTGGCGACGACGCATTGATGCAGGCGACTTCGGATGTCACGGAAGGGCTACGAAGGACGCTGCAGCTGATGCAGCAGGAAATCGACCGATCGATGGTGTCGAACGAGCTCCTCGGTACGTCCTGCCCGACGGCTGCTACTCGCGCGCCAGACGAGACCACTGACCCGGCTCGAGAACACAGAATCTCAGACGCAGACGATGCAACTCACGTCGAACCAGTACTCGACACTCTCGTCATTGATGAACACTTCAAAGAACCTCATCACCACGCTCGAACGGTCCAACATCCTCGACCGACTCGTCCTCTTTGGCGCTTTCGCCTTCTTCGCCGCCGTGTGCGCCCACATCTTCAAGAAGCGCGTCATCGACCGTGGCGTTCACGGTGTTGGAGCGCTCGGCGGGATCGTCGCCAAAGGCGGAGGCGCTGTCGCCGGCCTGGCTTCCAAAGCGCAGACTTCGGACGCCATCGCCGAGGAAGCTACGCAGGTCGTAAAGCGCGGCGTAGCGGACGAGTGGGCACGAGCGACGGCCGCGGCGGCAGGAGCGGCGGGTGCAGTCCGCGCGGGAATCGACATGGCCCGATCCAAGGCGAACCAGGTCGTCACCGATCGAGATGTGCCGACACAGACGCCCTCCCTCGTCGATTCAGCTCGCCACCCCTCGCCGCCGCAAAGAGACGCCTTCGAGGAGGCGGTCCCGTTTGAAGAAGAGCCGTTCACTGCTCCGGTCCAGTCAGAAACGGACTCCGACGCGGACTCTGTCATCGACGAGATGACCGACTCAGCACGCGAGTCTGTACGCATCGTTGAGGATGACACGAGCTTGGAGGAGCCGGTTGCCACTGCGGCAGTGTCCGACGAGCCGCTCAAGCCCGCGGTTGTCGAGCCACTCGACGATCACTACGACGACACAGTTTCCGACGAGGATGGCTATCCGGCGAGCGACGAGGAGTCGTATGATTCGGAGGATCTTCAGTCCGCGACTGGCATCGACAATGACGACGACGACGCCGACAACGATGACGATGACGAGGTCACTTTCCCCGAGGCGCACGAGGCGGAGACGGTAGCACCGCGTCAGCCGCACCCGCCGACTCCTTCTCTACCCGACATCTTGGACTTGGCGTTCGAGACTCCAAACGCTGAGGAGCCGCCGGCACGAATGCCAGATCTCCAGGACGACGCTCTCTCGATGGACAGTGGGGTCGCTCTGGGCGGCGATGACGACCATGCGACGAAGTTCGATGTCGAAGAGGACTGGTCTGACGAGGGCGAGGGTCTGATTGACCCGATCGTGGAGGGCGACCCCGAAACAAGTGCCGACACTGAAGGCGAGACGACCGTAGGAGGCTTCCAACCGGACCCGGTCGAGGCAGAGGCCGCGTCTGACCCGGAGGAGTTTGAAGAGGAGCTCGTGGCGCTAGACGTAGCAGGGGTCGTCGGGCAGGACTCCGCATCCACATCCGCCGAACCGCTGCCGTCGGAACCGCTCCAGCTGCTCGACCTCGATCTGCCGACCGATTACTCCGACCTCGACCTCGACGCTGCGCCGGAGTACGTCTGGCCCGTCGACTACGAGTCGACGCTTCAGGCGGAACCGCTCGACGGGATTGAGGTGCAATCCTTGCCGCGGGACGTGGCCGGAGTCGAAGGCACGACTCGGCCTCTCGATATTGTCACGGAGGAGGACGCGCCCCCGCCTCTGGATGTCGAGGAGCTGGGCTTTGTACCTGCGTCCGATGCGACGGAAATCGGCGGCCAAGCCGTTTCTGCCGACTTGCCGATCGACCTCGACACCGAGCAAACTATTTGGTCCGACAGTACGGCGACAAAATCTCTGGGCGACGAGTCGGCGCACTATCTCGATGATGTGACGACCGACAACGTGCCGTACGAAGAAGTCGAACAGGCGGACGAGTCGCTGCTCGAAGCTATTCTGGAACAGCAAATGGGCTACGCGGCAGGGCCCGGCGCGTTTGGCGATCGCCCAGACTTCCAGGACGCCGAGCGTGACGGTACCGGCGAAGCGCTATCGGGCCCAGTGGATACAGAGGGCGCCACGTCCTCGCTGCCCGAAGAAGTGGCACCAGATCTTCCGCCGGCGAGTGAAGGCCGAGCCCTCTTGGGCGACGATGAGGATGAGGATGACGACGAGGAGGACGATCACGACCCTGCCGAAATGGCGTCTGTACACGAGGCGTCGACTTACGCTTCGACAATCGCTCCGACCGATGAACCGACTGCGCCGGCTACGAGTGAGGATCTCGCAAGAACGATGCCGCCCGCCTCTCCACACGCGGCAAGCACGTCTACGAGTCCGGATGCTGCGGCGAGTGTCGATGCCGACGACTTGCCGCCGTCACCAACCGACCCTCTCGAACCAGCGGCACCTGCCGCGCCGGTCAGCGCTCCTGAAGGCGCAGCGGTGCGGTCATCTGCACCTCCGCCTGAGGAGAATCACGCGGACGAAGGCGCCCAGTCGCGCTCTCACCGCGCTACTGAGGCGGCTCAGACACCGGCATCATCTCCGACGCACGATACCGCGCAGCTGGAGGAGCCGCTCTTGCAGCAGCCAGAGCTCAGTGACGAGCTCGAGCTCGCCTCGGCACCCGAAGATTCGCTCGTGCCGACGCATGCTGAAGCCGAGATAGTCGAGCACGGGACAGGACAGGCGGACGCCCATCTCGACGAGATCATCGAGCCGAGTGCGGACTACTGGGAGCCCGAGAACGTCCTCGCCGCCGACCCGATCGCGGTCTCTACATACGACGACGATCTCGAGTTGCCAGAGTCGATACCGCAGACCGCGTACGACCGCGACTTCGTCGAGGACATCGACGAGGTGCTCGGGAGCGACCTTGCTCCGAACGAGGAGGGCGAAACGTCTGAGCGGCACGCGGAGGACGTTGACCGCACGCCGCGTGGCGAGGAGACGTCTGCCCCGGCAGAAGACGCCGCGGAGGACGAGCTTGACGACTTCGCCGACGACGAGGACGGCATCGTGCGTATGCTGTAGATCCGCCTGCATACAGCTTCTCTCTCCTTATGGGCGCTCTTGGAAAGCAGGACGGCCGTCTAATCGCATGACGCTACATGCGCCAGTCTAACGCATTCTCGCCTGAGCCGTCCAGAAATTCGATGTTTGCCCAAATCGTTTAGCCGCACGTGCTTCTTTTGTGATAAGGCGCCGCGCGTTGTCTTATCCGCGTCACGACTCGCTCGGTTGCCTCTTATTCGCTTGCCGACCTCTTCGAGACTCAGCATGCTCCAGATCAAGACTATTCAAGACGCTCGTCGTACCCGTGCGCCCCTCACGGTCGCTGCACCGTCCCGCCTCCATCCGGCTTCGGTCGCCGGTTCGCGCGCCTCCCCCACCTCCGGCATGTACGCGCGCCAGGCCGGCCTCCCTGGGTCGGGCAGGGCGCTTGGCGGCGGAAGAGGACACCGGCATGGCGCAGGTGCGCAGTGGCTCGGCAGGCAGGCGGTTCCGACGACGTTCAAGTGCCGCGCCGTCGCCGTTCAGGCCGCGCCGTCGTCACCAGTCACTGCGACTGCGGAAGAGATGCCGTCCTCCCGAGACGCATGCAACGCGCCGTCGGAGTCTACAACCTCTATCCTTACCGAAGACCCCGCCGTCCAAGCGAATGGCCCTCGCGAGACTTCCGCAGGCCTACGCGCAGCTGCGGCAGCAGACGAGCCAATTCGGCCCCGTCTCGAAACTCGTACGTGAGCGCACGACTGAGTGGAAGTACGGGAGCTCACTCTCCCTTGAATACTACACAGGCCAATTGTCCGATGACTTCGAACTCGTTCCGGCGGACGGCGCGCTCGAACCGCCAAAGGCATCGCCACACGTTCTCCCCGACTTGGAAGACTGGGAGCTGGTCTCGCCGGAGGACGCAGACCTATCAATCTAAACCTCTCGACCCGTGTCTCTACTCTGTGCATCTGTGTCATCCGTCCTTTGTCTCGCCGACGGCCGCGACCGACGGCCGCCGGCCTTCCGCTCTCGTCCGTTTCTCTTCCACCGGTTTCTCCTGCACAAAGCATACCAAAGTAAGTATCTGTGACCCTTGTTGCCTTATCTCCTCACTCAAATATACCTCCTCGTCTCCGTCGTTCCGATTCTGTGCAATTATATCCGCCCGTCCCGAGTCAGAGCCTGCAAGCAGCTTCGAACGACGCTATCTGCGCCTCGTAGACTCATGCGTCAGGCTAATGACGCCGAAGCTTGTAGCTTTTGTTTGACCACGAGGCCATTATTACGCGCGCGCGACCCTTGGTCCGTTACGCGGCGCCGTCGTCTCGGACCTGCCCAAGACGCGTTCGGGCAAGATCATGCGCCGAATCCTAGTGAGTTGCCGCCACGAGAGCCATCGAGTCGGCGCGGCAAAGTCGGGCCAACGCAGCTGACCGCCGTTCCTCCTCGCAGCGCAAGATCTTCGGCCGGCGAGGGTGACCAGCTCGGCGCAGGTCTCTCTATCATCGAGCAAGAGCGGACAGCGCAGCGTTTGGGGTCAATGTCCGCCGTGGCGTAAAGAGCGCTATTCGTGCGATGCCCTCAAGCTAAAGCACTCCGGTTGAAGTCCCTCGCGCGGTCCTGGCCGTTCCCTGTGGCTGTCGATTCATCTCGGAGCTCTACACACAGAAAGTACCGGGCCGAGTTGTTCTTCTGCGAGTGCACCGTATCGCCAGCACCGGCTCGGAGACTCGCCCAGTTGCCGGATCCGGGAGAGGCAGAGGCCGACGTTCCGTTCAGGGCGAGCGAGGACCAGTTGCGAGCTGGCTGTATCCCGAGGCCAAACATGCGGTCGAAGAGACTGCGCAGAGAGGGAGGTCAGTACACGTAAAGGCTCGTGCAACTCCTGCGCGCGGAGGCTCACTCGGCGACGTAAAGCTTTGCATGGGTCTGGCAGGCGGTGAAGGGCAGATGAAGCGCCGGCGAGGACAGCGAGGGCTCAAGTGACCGTAAGCTGCGATAGATGATCGAGCTGTTCACTTCTGATGTCAGTGGGAAAGACGCTGCACACGACTTCGACGAGCTCGCACAATTACGTACGGTTGTGGCGTGCCGAACCGGAATGCCGAAGAGAAAGCCGATCGCCACTTCTCATCGACGAGGCGAGCACACCGCGACTGATCGTCGCAAGCTGGGTGACATGCGTAGTCTCGCAGCATCTGGATCTGACCGAGTTTGAGTAGGCGTTCGAGGAACCAGGACCGTCTGCCACGAAGGAGCGCGATGAGCATGTTGCTTCGGAAGACGAACAGTGAAACCGAGCCTCACTTCCGCTCAAGCTTCAACAAGGTCATCGGGTCGAGTATGGCAAGCTCTTCCGACGTCCAGCCGCCATGATTGTCGAGAAGGTACCGGCTACCTTCGCGATACAGCGTGGGGATGCCAAATTCCTGCGTAGCGTACGAGCAGGTCAGCATTCGCGACAGTCAACAGGCTGCGCATCGGGTCTCGCTCACCTCGGCAATCTTCATGCAGAGCGCTGGACGCCCCGCTGCCGAAGGCAGCAAGAATGCCAGGCAAGCGTTGGTCAGGCTCGGAATGTCAAACTTGAGCCCCATCCGGCACAAGTCCTCGGCATTGCTCCAATGGATAGCGCATTCGAGCCGAGGATAGACGTGGCAGAGGAGGTCCTGGAAGCTTGAAGCGGATTCTTCGTGTATGCGAAGGCGGCAGTCGACAAAGGTCGCGTCGAGCGGATCATCGTCTGCGTCCGAGTCTTCGACGACACTCGAGCAGGTGACAGTGGTATAGATGGAGCCGGCGTCGTGCGAACTCCGAAGCGATCCGGTGGATGCTGCGAGCGTGGCGCCAGCATACGGCTCGTCCGGCAAGCAGGTCGCGGGATCCGGCACGAGTGACGGCCGATCCGACTCTCGCACGAGAGGAGTCGCGTCCCCACTACATCGCTGGTGCGCAGCCTGCACAGGAGACGGCAAAGTCTGCGTCTCCCGCCAGCCTCCTCCGAGCACGCCGGCAAAGAATGGCGACGCGAGCGCGAGCACCTCGCGGTGACAATAGAAAACGGCGTCTTCGACCTTGATGCGGACAGTCCCGCGCAGTGGCGCGTATCTCGAGAACGTCGGCAGGACGCTTACGAGGTGCGGCCGTGCAGGGTCGGTCGAGGAGCCGGTTTGTGGGGAGACGGAGGGTGCCGGTGCGGATACACCATCGAGCCCTGCCGAGCTGAAGGCGTTCGACTCTGACGACTGCGTCGCGATTGTTGGTCGGCTCGGCTGTAGCAGCGTCGACGGCGGGTGGCTCTGCGGCGTCTGCATCGGTCTGAAGGGCGTACACTGGGCTGTCCCGCCAAGCGGGAGAAGGGATCGGTCGGTATATGGCGTGCCCCGGGAGACTTGGGAACAGCCTCGGTACGTGCCGAATGAGGCTTGTAGTAAGCGTGGAGCAGAAACGGGAACGTGCCGCGTGCACGTGAATCTCAACAATTGTCTCGACCTCGCTCGCCTCGCCACGAGGTTTCACCATCACGGCTCGACACCGATTCCATCGTCTGCGATTCAGTACAACATGTTCTAAATCTACAATTCCGTACAACATCTAATGCTGTTCGAGACAAAGATCTGTAGAAAGGTGCGGTCTAGAAGATGGCCCGCAGGGATACAGCCGTCAAGATGACGCTCGAGAAGCAGAAGACAATGTACTGGACAATGAGGTAGGCGGCGAGGATGTCGGCGTTCGACTCGCCGTCCTCTGGCGCAAAGATCTGCGCAGGACCGTAGTGCGCGTGAGGATCAGCGGCAGGTCGTGACCGCCGGGTCAGAAAGCAGCGACGACTTACGACAGTCAAGGCGACCTGGGTTGTAGCGGTCGGGACCGACGCAAAGATCATCATGACGTATTGCAAAACCCTGTTCTCCTCGCTGATGAGGCTCGTATGTGTCGCGAGGCCGCGGACAAAGACGAAGCCGAGAATCGGCAAGATGACGCATTTCGCGACGGCGAGGGCGACAATACTGGTGAGGGGGAGTCGTGATAGCGGTCGCGGGATCCGCATGCGCCCGAGCGTCGAGCCCAGGACGAGCAAGCCCAGCGGGACCGAAGCGTTTCCGATGAAGGTCGCCGTGTCGAGCAAGATGGCAAGCGGCGGTTCGTTGTCGGGCGCAGTCGGATGCCAGCCATAATCAGGGACAGTGGTGAAGAGCTACGTAAGGCGGAGAGTTCAGCAGTCTGGTCCGGTTCGACCCACCTGAGCATCAGACTCACTGCTTTGAGGGGTTTGACGAGCGCGCAAATGAGGGCGAGCACAAGCGCAATTGTCGGAGGCGTCAACAGCGAGAGAACAAAGTCTTTGACGGCAAGTAGGATCCGCATCGAACGTGACTGCGGCGTGAGAGCGTGGTCGGCAATCGATTGAGACTCGTCCAGTCCGCCGCTTTTCGAATCCACCTCATCCTTCTCGTCGATTCTCGCCGGCTTGTCGTCGACGTCTAGCTCAAAGGTACGCTCTATGGCCTCCTCATGTGCAGACTGCGTTCCGACCTCTGTGATTTCGCCGTCGTCCACGACCGAGCCCGAAGGCGACGCAACAATGGTCCGCAGTCGGTCCCGGGCGGTTTCGTCGCGCACAGGTCGACGCCCGAAAGACGGCCGTCGCTGCTGGAGCCCGGCACCGCCGAATCCCGCACTCAGCGAACCGGTTTGCTCGGCAGGCGAGGCCGCATGGGCGGCCCCGGCGATCTCTCGTACGGAAGCCGCATCCGACAGTCGCGAGGTCGTCTGACGGCGCAACGGAGTGAACGCAGTCTCCAGTACTTGGGACGGCTGTTCTGGATGAGAGGCTGCGATCGGTCCATCGACCTTTTCCGCAAGGGTCTGTGCCGCAGAAGGAGCAGCCACATCGGCCTCGGCTTTGCGGCGACGAGTGATCGCCTGCCCGACCCGGCTGCGTGCCGCACGCAGGTTGTGAAGACGGCCTCGCTGCGAGCGCTCGGCTTCCTCGTTGTCGCTCAGAAGACGCGGCGGATTCGTGTAGTCTCGTTCGATGAAGTGCAAGCCGCGTAGCGGGAACAGGGTGCTGGTACGGCGGCCGAGGGGAGCGTCAGTGTGGAACAGCTCAATATCGAGAGGTGAGCTCATTGACATACATGTAGAAGATCAGAATGAAGATGGCGACGTAGGCGATCGCAAGATTAGCGTCTTGAGCGCCGGCGAAGGGGGCCGATCCGCAAACGGTCTGTAACAGGTCGATCTCAGCGGTCGATCTCAGCTCTGTGCGCCATATCAAAGTCGGCAAATATCGAAAAGCGCACCTGGGCTATCGAGGTCGGAACGTCGCCCCAGTTGGACCAGACCGCGGCGGCGATGAGTCCCCATCTGAAGTTGCGAGGCGTTGGGAACAGTGATCGGACGAGAACGCCGAGCACCATCGAGATGACCATGTACACGCCGCCGACGAGAAAGATGGGACCGATCGCCTTTGCATTGTCGGGCGTTATGGACGGGACGATCTTGCTGAAGAGGAGGGCAGGAAGGGTAACGTTCAAGACGATCTGGGAGGCGCCTCGGCTCGCTGGGACGGGGAACAGACCGGCGCGAGTGAGCCAGCACCCAATCGCCACCGGAATCGCCTGCGGAAGTGGATGGTCAGTGTACGTTGGCCAAAAAAAGCTGCCGGACGGGAGCACGAGCGCTGACAAGGCGAATGATGGGTTTGACGGAAAGCCAGATCAGCGCGTTTGTCGCCGGGATCGTGGAGCTATACGCATCAGGGTGATCAGTCCATTGAGCATGCCTAGCGAAGCAAGCGTTTCATTGGCTCTCACCTCATTCTAGCAACGGTGCTGGCCGACTGCTTGTCCTCTTGCGGTATCGCCCGATCGCCTTGCGCCCTTCAAGCCGATACCAATGTGAAGCTGTACGGCGGGGCTTCTCGTCCGAGTCGGCCCTTATCGAGAGAGGTTACGGCGTCGAGATGAGCGTCTCGACCACGAAAGTGTCGCTCAGCGCTGACGGCTCTATCCCGAGCGTACTCCTAGAAAGCGATTCCGTAGGTTGACGATCAGCCTATCTGGCAACCTCGCTCAGAGTCATAACGTCGCAGAGGTCGAAGCAATCCCCAGAGACGCCGCTTCGTGCCGAAACCTTGCCGATGGCCTCCGTCTCGATCACTTTTCCGCAGTCGCGCAATAGAAGGTATGCATTACACGACCGGTTTGGCAGCGCAACTGAACGAGAGACCTGTACAAACACCACAGAGGGGAGGGACTTGCGACAGACTTTGGTAATCGGGAACGACAGGAGAGCACACAACATGGGGGGTATGAGTTCACTTCGCCGCCGGGGGCGCGGGGGCCGCGGCGTACTTCTCCTTGATCTGGTCGACGACTGACGGGTCCGCGAGCGTCGAAAGGTCGCCGAGCTGGTCACCCTCGCCGGCCGAGATCTTGCGCTGCAAGGAGGAACAGCGGTCAGCTACGTTGGCCCGACTTTGCCGCGCCGACTCGATGGCTCTCGTGGCGGCAACTCACTAGGATTCGGCGCATGATCTTGCCCGAACGCGTCTTGGGCAGGTCCGAGACGAGAACGATCCGCTTCGGCGCCGCGAACGGACCGATCGTCTTGCGGACCTGCAACACGAGCTCCTTGAGGAGCGGCGCCTCGTCGGCGTCGTCAAACTTGAAGTCCGGCTTGAGCGTGACGTAGGCAATGACGGCCTGGCCCGTCAGCTCGTCGGCGATACCGACGACGGCAGTCTCGGCGACGCCGTTGTGCTGGATCAGCGCCGACTCGATTTCGGCCGTCGACAAGCGGTGGCCCGAGACGTTGATGACGTCGTCGACACGTCCCCGGATCCAGATGTACCCGTCGTGGTCGCGGCCGGCACCGTCGCCGGTGAAGTAATACCCGGGATACGGAGTCATATAGGTGTCCAGGAAGCGCTTGTGGTCACCGTAGACCGTCCGGGCAATGGACGGCCACGGCTTCCTCACGCAAAGGACACCTTCGACTTCGTTCCCTTCGATTACTTCACCGGTTGTCGCGTCGAGGAGGACCGGGTCGATGCCGAAGAACGGCAAGGTCGCCGAACCGGGCTTCGTCTTGGTCGCGCCGGGCAACGGACTACACGGGCGCACGCGTCAGCTCATCGGTTCGGTCTCCGGATCGCCGCGGCGGAAAAAGCGCCGAGCAATCGAGCGAGCCGCTCGAGAAGAGTACCCACGTGATGATGATGGAGCCGGTTTCGGTCTGCCAGTAGGTGTCGACGACGGCGCATTCCCCTTTACCGACGTGCTCGTTGTACCACTCCCAAGCTTCCGGGTTGATCGGCTCGCCGACGGAACCGATCGTGCGGAGGGTCGAGAGGTCGTGGCCCTGGGTGTGCTCCGCGCCGAGACGACGGAGCAAGCGGATCGCGGTCGGAGCAGTGTAGAACTGCGTGAGCTTGTGCTTGGCGACGACTTCCCAGAAGCGCGACGGCGTCGGGTAGACCGGGGTCGACTCGAATACGGTGGTCGTGACGCCGTCTGGCACGTGTAACTCGGTCAATATACCGCTTCCGAGGCTTAATTCGGGAGAAGGGGCGTACTGGCAAGCGGTCCGTAAACAATGTAGGTGTGACCGGTGATCCAGCCGACGTCGGCCATGCACGCGTAGCGGTCGTCGGGGTGGACGTCAAAGACGTACTTCAGGGTCATGAAGGCGCCGAGGAGGTAACCTGCGGTCGAGTGCACGACACCCTTGGGCTGCATTCACGTAAGCCGGTCAGTATAGTAGTTCTGCGCACCAATTGAAGCGGGTGCTTTACCTTGCCAGTCGAGCCCGAGGTGTAGAGGATGAAGAGCGGGTCTTCGGACGAGACAATCTCGACGGGGCAGTACGGCTGAACGCTCTCCTTCTCCTCGTGCCACCAGTGGTCACGGCCCTCGGTCCACTTGACGTTGCCGCCGGTACGCTTGAGCACGAGGACGTGCTCGACGAGCGGGCAGTCGGCAAGAGCAGCGTCAACGATCGACTTGGTCGCGATCGTCTTGCCACCGCGCTTGCCCTCGTCGGTCGTGATGACGACGCGCGACTTGGCATCGACGACTCGGTCGCGGAGCGAGTCGGCAGAGAAACCCGCGAAGACGACAGAGTGGACGGCGCCAAGACGGGCGCAAGCGAGGAAAGCGATCGCCGCTTCCGGCACCATGGGCAGGTAGATGGCGACCGTCTGCGAGACACGCCTCATTCAGCAAAGTCTTCCCGCTCAGCTGTATAGAAGAGCAACTCACGTCGCCCTTCTTGACACCGTAGCTCTTCAGGATGTTGGCAGTCCGGCAAACTTCTTGGAACAGCTGCTCGTAAGTAAGCTCGACGTGCTGGCCCGGCTCGTCAGCCTCCCAGATGATGGCAGTCTGCAGGGCGCGTCGAGTCAGCTTAATCCGATTGCAGAAGAGCGGGGAGGAAGCGGGAAAAGGAAGTCTCACCTTGTTCGGGTGCTTGTAAGCCCATCGGTCGACGCAGTTGTACGAGACGTTCAATCCTCCTTCCGGGAACCACTGCACGTCGCCAGCTTCGAAAGAGCCCGCCTGGACGGTCGAGTACGGACGGTGCCTGGAGGATCCGTGGAACATGCGACTGTCAGCAATTGGCCCGACGAACCGTTCAGGCGCGTTTCCGCGCTAGCTCACCAGTAAAGGTGCTCTTTGGCCATCTGTATCAGGTAGAAGCGGACAGGGCAGCGGAAATCTGGGGTCAGTTCGCTGATTCTCCAACTCCTCGGTTTCGTCCCCGCAATGCCGCGTGCGCTCGTCGAGACGACCAAGCGACCGGCTGTTAGCACGAGGGCGCCTGAGCGACATGCAAGAGGTACTCGAGCCAGCTCGGCGGCCGCCGGAAGCTGTGTAGCTCCCGCGCGGCACACAGATCCGGGCGCATTTTCCCAACCGCGCCGTCGAACCCCTTCCCGCTCGTGCCCAGCCTCCCGCTGACCCAGTTCCGCGCTCCATGGGATTTCCAAGCCGACATGTACCAGGATCCAGAGAGAAAATGCAGCAACTCACGCGGTCCCAGAACTTGTGCGGCTCATCGATGGATTCGCGGTACATGGCGGCGTACGACTCCTCGTTGGCGTGAGGCTTGTGGGACGAGCCATTGTTACGCTTTGAGATCGGGTGCGTAGGAGCACTGCGGTAGTCGTGCTCGGCCATCGTGTGCTGATATGTCGAGAGGAGGGAAAGAGGGGAAGGAAGGCAGAGGCTAGTTGAGGAAAAAGGACGGGGGCTTGTCAAAAGACGGGAGGGTTCGTTTGTCTCCCGCGGGCTCCTTTGCTCGAAGGGGTGGGTTGCGAGTAGGATTGAGGAACTCGTTATAAGGTAGAGAAAGGCGGAGAAGCTTGAGTGATCCCGTGAAGAGTTTGGCCCAGGAAATCACTCCGACTGGCTCCAGCGGCTGAAATGGGATCGGCCGCGCGCAAAGGGCGAGCCCAAAGGTGGGGAAAGCGGTCCCACAGCCTGGCGGACCCGAACCCGCAGCTCGGCCAAGGCAAGCCGATTTCAGAAACCGTCTCGTGACGTTATATTCGCTATGCCCATATACCTATACTCTCCTTCATGCTCTCTACTTTCGAAAGAGAACCAGGAAGGCTGGGGTTCTTCGGCTCCGAGGATGAGAAAAACCCTTTCAAAAGTGGCAGTAACTTCCCAACAGTCCTCTACGCGTCCACAAGAGCATTGCGCTTCTCTGGCTCTTCACTGCTTGGAAGGAATGAGCTGACACAGGAGCGAAGGATATGTCCGAGCAAGCAGCTGCAGGCTGGGAATTGTCCGAAACACGGCCACTTCCGTCATGTTCCGAAGAGAGGGAAGAGGGAGATATGACGTCGGAAGGTCCTTGGCCGCGTGCGCGCAGCGACCTTCTCTCGATTGAAAGCTGCTGTCTGCTGCGAGATGATCGGCCCGCGCCGCGTGCGTCTGCAGCTCTGCAGGCCTCGAGCGAAGAGGCAGTGGGTCCAGCCCCCAAAAGACCCGAAGTTGACGTGTCACTAAGGCCGAGGGGGGAAGGAATCGGAACCAAATTCTAACGTCCTCTCATTGGCTACCGAGACGGTCCAGTCGTTCGGGTGTCTGAAAGCCGCGCAGTTGGCTGAGAAACGTAGGTATGCACGGAGGAGAACGGTATACTTTTTGCGAACGCACACTGAACAATTGAACAACACGGAAGAGAGAAGACCGGGGCAGAGAGCTAGAGGTGTATGGCCGGGAATGCCCCCGGCTCGATCGAGACTGGACGGAAACGTTTGTCGAAGACGTAGGTCAAACGGTATCTGTATAGCCCGAGGTTTCGTCAGCGCTTCTGTCTCGGCCGCGCAGACGGGATGCTCGAACGGACCATCGTGATAGGCCCTACAAGGTTTTGTAAGCGCACAAGTTAGCTCGCCAAAAAAGTACCGCTGAATAGAGCTCGAAAGTCCGGTAGTCACTGGCGAAAGGAGCTCACCAGCGCGTATCTTTAGGCGATTTGGGCGCGTTCCGGACCTGCTCCACTCGGGAAGCAGAACCCAAGAGGTCAGCCTTCGTAGGGGTCCGAGATGAGCGCTCCGCCAGCAAGACTCACGTATCTGTGGCGATGGCGAGCAAACGAGTCAGCCTGGGCCACTTCACGCGCTGAAGGAACACGCAGGAAAATGTCGCGCTCACCTGTCGTTATCGGGCGGGAGCTCTTTCTTCCGAGGACAAAGGGGGGCCGACGACAGGGCAAGAGTCAGTTCCCGTCCGCCGATTCCCTTCTTTCCGTGTGGGAAGAGCGCGACTCACCTTCTTGCAGCTCGCGAGCATAGACTGCATTGTTCTATTCCGGGAGCGGAGTGGGTGAGTAGCCTAAGGGTCAGCGTGTCTTCGGGATGGGAGCCGAGGCGGGAGAAACGTACAAGAGCAGACTCTGAACGTTGAGAACGGGAGACCATCCTGGTTTCAAATCAGAGCGTCAATTACGGCCTTTCCAAGTATGTGACTGAACGCAGAGTGAGCTGAAGTACCGGATCCGAGGACGCTGGCGCAAATGTGCCTTGTCGTGAGTCCCGTTCGCAGAGTCAGCCCTAGCCACCCTCTCGACTGCATCGCCTGCTCGATCAGCAGCGAGTGCACGAGGCACGCGCGACTCACCCGTTGGTGTACACGTGTGGATGTGTCGGCGGCTTGAAGTTGCCGTCGTTGAGGAACGTTACTTCGGGACTCTGTCGCGCTCGCGCGGCCGAGGTAAATCGGGATCAGCCTTGTCCAGCTTCGGCATGATGGGAAACGGGTAGATCTCACGTCTATAGGGTACTGTGTCGAGAATCGGAAACGCTGAGACGTGAATGGTGGCGCCGTCAGCTCGCGCGACGGACGCGGCGCAAAGGGCGTGGAGTTTGACTGACGAGCGCAAACTCTTCGCCGTCGTAGACTGTCTCTCCCAGCACGCGGAGCGCGATGATCCACTCCTCGAGGTTCTCGGCCTGGATGACCCTGCAACCGGTCGGACAGCCTTTCGTCTGCAAGTCGGACAGCTCCTGCTCGCCGGGACCACAGTGGGTCAGCGTCATCACCGAGGCGGGGGTTCTCGTGCGCGAGCGCACCTTTTGGAGTCGCTTTGTAGCGATGCGCGACATGGTGCTTGGTCCGTAGAACTGGCTGGCTGTAGGGGAGCCTGCGGCTGATAGGTGGGGTGGGAGTTGACAAGGAGTGAACCAGCGTCGGATCGAGCAGAGCAGGTACCGATTGATAAGCGTCGGAGAGTCCTGTCACGACTCGGTAGAAGCAACTCAAGCTGTCGTCGGTGGGCAAAGAAAGCTGGTGAATGACGGGATCAGGACGTCTCGGATCTCGTCCGACGAGCCGTCGGGTCCGGTCAGTTTCTCCTGGCTCACTCCCGCAACTCCTTTGAGCGTGTCCAGCCATGTCAGCACCATCAGTACTCAGGCAGTCTATCGTCGCCTCGACCAGCTCGATTAGGCCGCGCCCGCATGCTTTCGTCAGCCGCGTCGTCGCGAGTGGCAAGCGGTCCCTCTCGTCGACTCCTACAGTCTCGGCGGCGGTCGCGTACGCCTCGAGTCGGCCTCGTGTGACACCCCATTCCGCGTCCGCAGCATGGCAACTCGCGCGTGAGTCGCCCCAACCGGCTTTTCACCCAAAGTTCACCCTGTTCCCTCCCGAGGAATTGCCTGACTGTAATCTTCTCATGGCGAACTCGACACACAGCGCCAACTTTGCAACAGAGGCGGACCATGTTCATCCAGACTGAATCGACTCCGAACGCCGACTCGCTCAAGTTTATCCCGGGGCAGGCCGTCTCGCCCGAAGGGACGCACGAGTTCCTCGACGCCGGCGCCGCCGCCTCGTCGCCCCTCGCCGACCGCCTGTTCCACCTGCCCGACGTCCGATCCGTCTTCTTCGGTCCCGACTTTATCTCGGTCAACAAGACGGAAGGCGGCCAGTGGAGCGAACTGAAACCCGAGATCTACTCGATCATCATGGAGCACTTTACGGCCGGTCGACCCTTGTTCGAGGAAGGGAAAGGCGGCGGCGCTGAAGACACGCGGATCCTCGACACCGACTCGGAAGTCGTCGCGATGATCAAGGAACTCCTCGAGACGCGCGTCCGGCCGGCGATCATGGAGGACGGCGGCGACATCGAGTACCGCGGCTTCAACGACGAGACGGGCATCGTCCAACTCAGCCTCAAGGGCAGTTGCCGAGGGTGCGAGAGCTCGACGGTGACGCTCAAGGGCGGCATCGAGCGCATGTTGATGCACTACATCCCCGAAGTCAAGGAGGTCGAGCAGGTGAGTTTCCATCGGCCGGAGTGGCGGTTCGATTTGACCTGGTCCCACGCGCCGCTGCCCAATTTGTTCTGTGACTGACTCGCGCTCTCGCACCGATTGCGCAGGTCCTCGGCCCTGAGGAAGCCGTCGCGGAGGACGAGTTTGAAAAGTTTGAGGCGCGGTTACGATCGGGTGGCAAGACGGTCTCGGTCTAGACACCTCTCCAAACGCTTCCACTCCCGCTGCACAGCACATACTCGCATCTCTTTTTGACGCGGAGACAGTTCCGTGAGCGCATCTCGGCCGGGAAGAATCGTCGTTTCGTTATGGAAAGATTTTCCCCCGCTCGCGTGCTTTTTTTTCGGGCGACGACGGCCCAATCGCGAAACGACGATCTCGCTCAGGACTTGCTCGGCTAGCCTCGTGTTGACAGCAGCAGGACCGAAAGATGCTGGCACTCCGGCAACGCGCTCTCGCAGGGCGAGCGACTCCTCGCCGGTTGACTCGTTCGCTCGCGACGCCGACTTCGTATCCTCCGGCGCCGTCGAAGCACTACCAATCGATCACGCCGCCGTACGCTCACTTGCTGAGCCAGCTCGAGCAAGTCCGCAGCATCTTGAACCGGCCGCTGTCGCTCGCCGAGAAGATTGTCTACTCGCACTTGGTCAACGTCGAAGAGGGACTCGCGGGAGGAGACCCGATCCGCGGCGAGAAGCACCTTAAACTCCGGCCCGACCGCGTAGCCCTCCAGGGTCAGTCCTGTTTGCCTCCCCGGGAAAGACAGGCGAGAGAGGGGGGCTGACGTCCGGATTGTTCTCGACTGGGCGCAAACAGATGCTTCGGCTCAAATGGCCATCCTCCAATTCTCGACGTGCGGACGCGACCGGACCGCCGTTCCCGTGTCGATTCACTGCGACCACTTGATCTCTGCCTACGAAGGCGCCGAGGCGGATCTCAAGGTCAGTCCCGCCAAACGGCCGCTCTTTTGGCGCCGGGCTTATCGGCCGGCCAGCCAGCAGTGGCGCCCAACCCACATCTATGCTGACACCTCTCGGATGCACTTGTACAGCGCTCCATTATGTCAAACAAGGAGGTGTTTGACTTCCTCGAGTCAGCGTCCAAGAAGTACGGAATCGAGTTCTGGGGGCCGGGAAGTGGTATCATTCACCAGATCGTCCTCGAGAGTGCGTCCTTCGCTCTGTATCCCAGATTCTTGCGGTAGGTCCTGACTCGAGCCAAATCATTCTACCAGATTACTCGGCTCCGGGTCTCCTCATGCTTGGCTGCGACTCGCACACGCCAAACGCAGGCGGTCTCGGTTCGATCGCGATCGGAGTCGGCGGTGCGGACGCTGTTGACGCCATGACCGCCACGCCGTGGGAGCTCAAGGCCCCGAAACTGATCGGCGTCGAGCTCAAGGGCGAACTGTCCGGCTGGTGCTCGGCCAAGGATGTCATCCTCGAAGTCGTCGGGCGCCTCTCGGTTCGCGGCGGCACGGGCTCGATCATCGAGTACTACGGCGAAGGTGTTGAACGGATGGGCGCGACTGGTCTCGCGACGATTGCCAACATGGGTGCCGAGATGGGCGCGACGACGTCGACTTTCCCGTACTCGGACAACATGCGGCGGTACCTCCACGCGACGAACCGCGGGCCGGTCGCCGACGAAGCGGACCGCGCGCACGCTGCCGGATTCCTCTCGCCGGACAAGGGTTGCGAATACGACCAGCACATCACGATCGACTTGACCACGCTCGAGCCGAAACTGAACGGACCGTTCACGCCCGACTTGAGCACGCCGCTGAGTCAGTTTGGCAAGCTCGTCCAGGAGAAGGGTTGGAAGGACGAGCTGAGCGCGGCGTTGATCGGGTCGTGCACCAACTCGTCGTACGAGGACATGACTCGGGCGGCGAGTATCGCCCGTCAGGCCAAGGCCAAGGGTCTCTCGGTCAAGAGCGAGTTCATGGTCACTCCCGGGTGAGCTTCCGAGCTCTCTGTTGCTGTCTCGAGCCGTAGCGCTGACGTTCCTGTGCCGTGGGCGTGCAGCTCGGAGCTCATCAACGCCACCATCGAGCGCGATGGCGTCAAGGCGGATCTCGAGGCGGTCGGCGGCCAAGTGCTTGCCAACGCTTGCGGCCCGTGTATCGGACAGTGGGAGCGATCAGAAAAGAAGGGCGAGGAGAATGGTGCGCGCCTTCAATTCCCCACTTGGTGCACGGTCCATCGTCCTGACGGGATTATGCTGCTCGCCCCCGTACCGCAGCCATCCTCACCTCTTTCAACCGCAACTTCAAGGCTCGCAACGACGGTAACCGCCTCACGATGAACTTCCTCGCTTCCCCCGATATCGTCACGGCGATGGTGCGTTTTCCCGCTGCTGCCGAGCTCCCCAGAGTGTGTCCACTGACCTTGTTCCTCTCGATGCCCCACAGGCCTTCTCAGGCAAGCTCTCGTTCGATCCTCGGCATGACGAGCTCATCGGTGCGGACGGCAAGCCGTTCAAGTTTGACCCTCCCACGGGCGAGAAGCTGCCCGCGTCTGGTTTCACTGCCGGCAACACGTCCTACCTGCCCGAGCCGGTCCCCGAGCCGGTCCCTTCGACTCCGCTCGCCATCTCGCCGACGTCGACCCGCCTCGAATTGCTGCAACCCTTCGAGCCGCACTTCTCGCCGGAAGCGTTCGCGGACCCGAACGCCAAGCTCGAGTTTGACGACTTGAGGTGTCTGTTGCGGATTCGGGGCAAGTGCACGACGGATGAGATTTCGGCGGCGGGCAAGTGGCTCAAGTACAAGGGTCACCTGTCGAACTTGGCGTGAGTCTTGCGGCGGCGGAAAGGGAACGATTGCTACGCTCCCCATGGCACGGGCAGCTGACAAAACCTCTGACCGACCGATATCGCCAGCGAGAACACTTTGATCGGTGCGACGAACGACGAGACGGAGCGCGTCAATTCGGCGATCGACTTTTCGACCGGCGAGGAGGGCACGATTCCCGAAGTCGCCAAGGCGTACAAGGCGCGTGGCCAGCCGTGGATGATTGTCACCGATGTATGTCGTACCTCTGTTTCTCGGACACCCGGCGAACAGGAGCTGACAAGAGCCGTCGAGGTTGACAGCACAACTATGGTGAGGGATCAGCTCGCGAGCACGCTTCGCTCCAGCCCCGGTTCCTGAACTGCAAGGTCATCC
Source organism: Rhodotorula taiwanensis (assembly GCA_002922495.1). Lineage (NCBI taxonomy): Eukaryota > Fungi > Basidiomycota > Microbotryomycetes > Sporidiobolales > Sporidiobolaceae > Rhodotorula > Rhodotorula taiwanensis. The sequence goes on along the minus strand of PJQD01000093.1, from coordinate 2,183 downwards.
TCGCGTGAGTCGGACGTCACGTGTTTGAGTCGAACCTCTGGCACGTCCCTGACTGACGGGCATTCGCTGCCCCGCAGCCGGTCGTTTGCCCGGATTCACCGGACCAACCTGACCAAGCAGGGCGTCCTGCCGCTCACGTTCGCCAACGACGCCGACTACTCCCTCGTTTCGGCCGGCGACGTCGTCTCGACTTCGGGCCTCGACGCCCTCCTGCGCGGCGACCTCGACGCCGACGTCGACGTGGTGGTCCGCAAGGCGGACGGCAAAGAGGTGACGATCAAGACGACCCACGGGTTGTCGCGCGATCAGGTGGAGTGGATCCGGGAGGGTTCCGCGCTCAACTTGATCAAGCGCAAGGCGGCCGAGGAGAAGGCTGCCGGTCTGGCGTGAACCGCCTCGCACGGAATCCTTTGCCGATGACCCGGCCGGCCGCAGTCTCTCTCGCCTTTTTAGACTCTTTTTCCGGATCGAATGACTCCGGAGTCGCGGGACCTTATTCCCTTGTTGTAGCCTTTTAACATCGCTTTCGTATTCTCTAAAGCATGTAGACAGCTGTACAGAGTCGCTAGCTTGCACCGCCTCTGCCTGCGACCGCTCGCCCCAAATTGACCTCTCGACCCCTGCAAACGATCGCACTCGGAGCGACCTCTCGAGAGGTGTACATAGCTGCCCCTCGACTGCTGCGCTCTCGGTGAGTCAGCTCTGCAAGGTGCCGCGCGTGAACAGCGAGGCGAGGCAGAAAAAAGTGGGCACCACCGACGCGACGACGTGCGAGAGGTGCCGACTCCGGACACCTGCCTCGACATTATACAGGCCACGGGAGTAAGGTCGGCGAGTCACCAGTAGCTGACACCGACTAGTCCCCGCAGCCCTCGCTTCGACTGTGACAGCCCGCGTCCCCTTTCCACCATTCTCCGAACTTCAATCGCGTCGGCGGATCCCAGGATGAGCGGTCCGGGGTCCACGTTCGGAGGCGGCAGGCGTAAAGCCGTCAAAAAGGCACTCGGGTTGACCCTCATGGTCGTCGGTACGTCTCGAGGGCGTCTGCGTGTAAGCCCGCGAATCCCTGGCTAACCCACCCCGCCCTCGCCTCGCGCCCGCTGCACGACAGGTCAATCCGGGACTGGACGGACCACCTTTGTCAACACGCTGTGCGAACAACCCGTCTTTGAACACAAGGGGCGCGTACAGCCCGAAGAGGCCCACCTCGAGACTGGCATTCTTCTCAACCCCGTCACCGTCGGTGCGCCCTCGCCTCTCCCGTGCTCGCTCAGAAGTCCTTCCCGCTCGCTGACCTTGCCGACACCCCACTGCAGAAATGGAAGAGGACGGCGTCCGGATCTCCCTCACGGTGGTCGACACGCCCGGCTTTGGCGACCAGATCGACAACGACTTTACGTGAGTCGACGGCGACGCTCTTGACCCCCACCGAGGTACGAGACGCTGACGGAAACTATGCGAGCAGGTTCGGGGAGATTATGGGATACATTGAGCGGCAGTACGATGAGATCCTCGGCGAGGAGAGCAGGATCAAGCGGAACCCGCGTTTCCGTGACAACCGCGTCCACGCCCTCCTCTACTTTATTACCCCGACCGGTCACGCGTGCGTCGGAGAGAAGGGGGCAGACTTGACGAGTCTTGGCCGCCCTAGCTGACAGTGTGCGCTTCGCGCAGCCTCCGCGAGCTCGACATTGAACTGATGCGCCGGCTCGCGCCCCGCGTCAACGTCATCCCCGTCATCGGCAAGGCCGACTCGTTGACCCCGAGCGAGCTCCAAGCGTTCAAGAAGCGCGTCAGCGACGACCTCGTCCACTACAACATTCCCGTCTATAACTTTCCGTACGATGTCGAGGAGGACGACGACGAGACGATCCAGGACAACAGCGAACTGAGGGTGCGTGCGCGCAATGCGCGCGCCGGGTCCTCCTCTCCCTCAGAGAAAAGAACTTTTCCATGCTGACCTCGCGCCTGAACCAGGCCATGATGCCGTTTGCGATTGTCGGCTCGGAAGAAGTGATCGAGGTGAACGGCGAACCGGTTCGCGCGCGGTCGTACCCGTGGGGCGTCGTCGAAGTCGACAACCCGCAACACAGCGACCTGCAGCGTCTCCGTCATGCGTTGCTCCAGACGCACCTGGCGGACCTCAAGGAGTTGACCGTGAGTGCCGTTCGGCCCCCCCCCCC
>PJQD01000091.1:0-56292 GCA_002922495.1 Rhodotorula taiwanensis | reverse complement strand
ATTCTTTTTTGCTTTCGACCGGTTTCCATTCGGCCGCAAGTTGCGTGTCCCGAGCCAACCCCTTCCGCCTTCCTGTCCGTGAGGACAGGCAATCGGAGTTGTAGGAGCATGCGCGAGTCCCGTCCAAGGCCCGCCGGCTAACAACGAAAGCCGCGCCTCGGAGGCGGGGGCCCCTAAACTGCCTCGGGGTTCAGCCATCGCAGGGAGCAGAAGGGAGGCACTCTGTGGTTGAGCCCGGCCTTGACCTGCCGAGCGCAGCAAAAATACCAGCTTAGGGAGCAAAAGTAAAGAGCGCGTCTACCCTCTGCGGGCCCGCAAAAAAGGTACCGACCAGAGCAGGATTTGAACCTGCGCAGGCAAAGCCTAATAGATGGCGAACTTGATTCGAGTCTATCCCCTTAGACCGCTCGGGCATCTGGCCAATCGATGATAAAACCCGCCAAAACGTCATACATATCAACGTCGGCCTTATGTGGCAGCCCCGGCTACCGATTTTCGACTTACTGGAGCCTACTTCCATGGATGAGAGAGGACGCTTTTCCAGATTGTCCGGCCCAGGGACCGCTGGGGCGATTTAGCCCCAGCAAAGCGGCAGAGGGAAGTCGTGCCGTTCGGTGGCGGTGCAACTGTGCTTTCACGCGGATGCGAAAAAGTTACGGCGAGCCGGACCGCGAGCTTTCGTCGATCACTTCGCAGGCTCTGTACAGCTCCGACGCTCGAACCAGCATGTATCGCGTTGCCAGGACGACGGTGTGGTCCGGCTTCCGCCCGGTGGCCATGCTCACGCCGACTCGCATGGCGCCGATAGCCTGGATCAGAGCCGATCCGGCACCGCGAATGGGTCAGTTGGACCAAAGCAGGTTTGCAACCGCAATAACGTGGTCACTGACGCGCTGCGATCGCCTCCATAGCACGCCTGCACGCTGCACTGCCGCGCTTCTTCTCGCTGAATGCCATCCGGCGAGACGAAGAAGCGACTGTACCTACAGACGGTCCGACGCCGATTCCTCTCGACAAGACATACAGCTCGATCAAGTCAGCATTACACGCACCGGTCTACCGAGCAGTCACCGAGAAGTGCGTGACGGGAGCTGTCGCGTGACGAGCGACTAGACTGATCCCGCAATCGCCTTGCAGGCCTTTCAAGTACGAGACGATGACCGACGTACAGGCGGCAGTCATGTCCCGATTGCCCCGGCTCGCGGCGTCACCAGAGCTGTCTCCAGAAGGCGATGCTGTCGAGCACGCGCAGGACCTCCTCGTCCGGGCGAAGACGGGAACTGGCAAGACGCTCGGGTTCTTGATTCCGGCGCTCGAAGGCCGGCTCCGGAGTCTCGAGACATTCCTCGCCAAGTACAAGGAGGACAACCCGCATGCGAAACCGATCGAGGCGAAAAAGGCCCTGGCGGCATACGCCAAGTCAACCGTCGGCGCCCTGATCCTCTCGCCGACCCGGGAACTGGCGACGCAAATTGCGAACGAAGCCATCGCTCTCACGACCCACTTGCCGCAGTTCGGCGTCCGGCTTCTCGTCGGCGGCTCGTCGAAATCGGCTCAATTGCGCGAATGGTACCGGAGCCCGAGCAACGACATCGTCGTCGCGACACCGGGCCGATGCGTCGACCTCCTACAGACCGAGTCGATGATACGCAAGCCGCTCGAGAGCGCCCGCATGCTCATTCTCGACGAAGCCGACACCTTGCTCGATATGGGCTTCTCCGACGACATCGCGACCGTGACCCAGAACCTTCCCGACACGACGCAGCGCCAGACGTTCCTCTTTTCCGCCACGGTGTCCAAGTCGATCCGCGAGGTCGCCCGCAAGAGTCTCAAGCAGGATCACGAGTACATCGACACCGTCCCGGTCGACGAGGTCGACACGCACCTGCACATTCCGCAATACCACACGATCTTGCCGTCCGCCGCCGACCAAATGGAACACCTCATTCGCCTTATCGCGCACGACCAGCTGCTGTGGGCTCGCGATGCGGCGAAGAACGGCGGAGCCGGCGGCGGAAAGACCGTCGTTTTCTTGCCCACGACTCGCCTCACGCAACTCTTCTCGCAAATCCTCTCGTCTATGAAGACGCACCTGCCGTGGGGCCGCGATACTCTCGTCGTCGAGATCCATTCGAAGAAGACTCAGGAGCAGCGGACACGCGCATCCGACACGTTCCGTCGGGCATCGACTGGGTACTCCGTCCTCGTCACTTCGGACGTGTCTGCGCGCGGTGTCGACTACCCGGGCGTGACCCGCGTCATTCAAGTCGGGATCCCCGGTTCGCGCGATCTGTACATCCACCGCGTGGGCAGGACCGGACGCGCCGGCAAGGCGGGACGCGGCGACCTCGTCTTGTTGCCGTGGGAGAGCGGCTTCGTCTCGTGGCAGCTGAACGACATCCCGCTGCAGCCGTGCCCCGTCGGCGAATTGCAGGCCGAGGTCCAGAAACTCACGGAGCAGTGGGACGCCGACCCGCCCGCGTTTGCGCCGCCGCCCGCCGAGCCTCGCTCGTCGTCCGGCTACCGGACCCGCGCGAGCTCGCCGCGGGCTGCTCGTGCCGTCTCGATCCCGAAGGCGCTCTCGCCGCGCCTCGACTCGATGTCCGAGTCGCTCAAGACCAACGTCATCCCGACTCTCGACATGCTCTCTGTCCGCGAGACGTTCGCCTCGCTCCTCGGCTACTATATCAACAAGGCGCACGAGCTCCGCACGACAAAGGAGGTCGTCCTGACCGGTCTCAAGCGTTGGTCCGTCGAGGCTGCCGGCCTCGAGGAGGAGCCGTACGTCAGCCCCGAGTTCCTCAAGAAGCTCGGATACAATGACGGCCGGACGAAGCGACGAGGGACTGTCCGCCGGGACTGGGATGACCGCAGTCGCGGCAGCGATTCCCCTTGGGATCGCCGAGGTCGCCAAGGGGGTGCCAGCGGCGGCGGCGGCGGCGGATACGGCGGACCCCGACGATCGGGAGGCGGTGAGGACCGCTACGCCGACCGACCTCGCTACGGCGGCCGAAACGACCACGGTCCCCCTTCTCGGCGCTACGAGCGCGACAGCTACGGATCACAACGTTACGGCGGCGGCGGCCGAGACTATTAGTTGCACCGTCCCACGTGCCTTCTGCACTATGTTGTACCAACCAGCTAGCACCCCTCACCTTTCGCAGACTATCTATAGAAGCAGTCGCAGCTCCTTTTTCCGGGTCCATCCGTTGTTGTAAAAACGTACTTTCCCGCCCTCGCGCGCGGTTCGTCGACGTGAGAATCGGTTTGTTTCACTACAGGAACGGCTTGGTACTACTCAACAGAATACGAGGAAAGTGAGGCAGAAGATGTGGCGGGCATGCGTTGGACAGTTCAAGAAGCAAGAAGACTGGCGTTTGGGTCGATCCGCTGTCAGAAGCGAACGCGGTCTTGCAGGCGAACGCGATCGGATCGGACGGTAACGACCCAGCCTGAGGCAGACGGAAAGACCGCAATCAATCAGCACATGATGTAGAGTGTATGGGTCACGCACGACTCTCGCTCACCTAGACCATCAGGTTCGAGACGGGGTTCTTCTTCTTATCGTTCATGGCGCGCTTGTGACCTTCCTTCTGCAAGGGGCGAAGTAGAAGGCGTTTCGAGCACAGGTTGCGTCAGCGTCACGTAAATCGCTCGCCGTGCTTCCGGTGCCCGTTTCAGAGAGCAAAGCCGCCCTAGGGCCGGTTTGGGAAGGCCGTCATAGATACCCCCTCGACTCACGGTAAGCTTCGCAATTTGCTTCCTGTTCACGGCGAGCAAAGGACAACGTCAGCGTCGTGTACCCGCGATGGTGGTTCTCGTACCCCCACGGGAGCGAGAAACGGGAGAGAGCGCCTCACTTGAAGCCCCAGCACGAGTCACATTCCGTCTTCTTGTGCTTCCTGCGTCGGCGGGTCGTGCACTTTCTGTCAGCTCTTTGTCGCGAGCGGCGTACCTCAGAAACAGCCAGACGACGCTTCGCCCTCGCCTCCCGTTGGAGGCGATCACAGGTCGCGAAGGACCGACTCACTTGCACTGCGGTTCCCCATTCGCGTTCATGGTGAACTGGGCCTCGATCGGCTCGCGGAACGGCTCCGGGTCGACTCCAGCTGTCGCAGGAGGAAGAGTAGCGCGAAGGATGTAGGCGTGGTTAGCTCCCAGGCTCTTTGCGCCGGGGCAGATTAAGATCGGAAGCGCGGGAAAGCGGGATCGTCGCTGAGGGTTGGCCAGGCGCGCGCAAGGTGGGGAAGCGAGGGAGGGCGCGGGGCAGGGCGCTCGACTCACCAGTGAACGAGTTGTCTTCGCCTGTAAATCCTCTCGAAAAGGTCAGCTCTCCTGTCCTTGTTCCCCCCAAAAAGAAGCCCGGCGGAGAGCGCAGGGCGACGAGGACTGACGGAAATCGCACTGGGTGCTCTTGCACTGTTCCGAACCGCAATGCGAGCAAAACAAGTAGTCGCCGAGCTCGACGGAAGCGGTCGATTCGTTCGACGTGACTTGCTCGAGAGGTTCCATCGTGAAACAAAGTCGTGGGCGATAAGAGGCGAGGAGAGGCGGCGGTTGCGGAGGATAAGAGAGTCAAAAGTGCGGGGAAAGTGCGGGGTTCGTTCTCGAACGGAGAGGGCTTTGCAGCAGTGTCGAGATCAGTATAAGGTAGCTGTAGGAGTGTTGTTGATGATGTGAACTCACTCTGTCGCGCAGGATGCAGGAGAAGGAGAGAGAGAGAAGGAGAAAGAGAGACGAGTGACTGATGAAAGAGGCGCTCGTGCCGAAGGTGGGGAAGTGCGCGCGCCGCAGTGCCTGACTTTGGGCTGCTGCTCGTGTGACCTGCCCGCTTCGAGTTCTAGACCGCTGACTCGGCGCCCCTAACGACTTACTCCCCCACAATTCTCCCCTCTGTAACTGAAATAGGAGGCACGTCTATATCAATAGAGATCGAGGCCCAGCTAGAAGCGCGGTTCAACTCCTCCTCTCCGTTCGACAGCGACCAACCGCCTCCCTCCTTCGTTCGCTTCCCGCTCGACCTGCTCCGCGACGAGTCCCCGTACTCGGTCGGCAATCTCGGCGACGACGGGGAATGAAGCGATCGCCTCGTACCGCTCGACGAGGGACCGCGGGCGAGCGGCCGGAGCGCCCGACTCGGTCGGGAGGCCGCCGCTCGTTCTTGACTCGTCCGACGGCGCCGGCGTCGATGTGGTCGCTGTCGTCCCCATCATCTCGGTATCAACCTCGAGGGCATTTGCGCCTCCTTCGGCCGCGACCGCGTCCAACAACCTAACCAATTCCGGATCGATCGGGACCCTCCCCAGAAACCGACACCCGACGCCTTCCTCCTCCCCCTCTGGCACTTTGCCCCCGGCCCGCTTGTCACAATCCTTGTTGCAGAAATCTTCTCCGCCGCCCTTGCCAAACACGCCGACGACGTCGCGGCAATGCGGGCAAACGTACCCCGACATGTTTTCGATCAACCCGAGCAACGGTAATCGGGTCCGGCGGATGAACGAGAGTTCCTTCGAGACGTCGAGGAGGGCGACGGCTTGCGGCGTCGAGACGAGTAAGGAGGAGAGGGTCGGGAGAGGCGGCGCGAGCGGCGACGGGTTCGGGAGCAAGAGGGGTCGGAGCGATTCGAGCAGCGAGATGTGCTCGTCCGAAGTGCCTGGGCGGGCGTGTTCCCAGATGGGCAGCGTCGTCAGTTTGAAGTGCGCTCCCTCGTAGCACTATTCGCTCGTCCATCCCGCATCGACTGCCGGGGCAATGCCAGGCGACTCACCGGGCGGCGTGTCGACGATCAACCAGTCGAGTTCGCCCCACCTCACTTCGGCGAGGAACTGTTTCACCATGGCGTTCTTTTTCGGTCCGCGCCAGACGACCGACTCTCTTGACGACGAGAGGAGGAACCCGATCGACATGCACGCGAGGACGCCGCCGGACCGGGAGGTCTTGCCGCTCGCGGCTGGATCCGAGTCGGTGGACGTAGGCTGAAAAGTCGTGCCAAGTCGAGAGGCGGAGAAATGTCGGGCGGGAGAAACTCTTGGTCAGCGCGCTCGACGCCACCGAAAGGGAGCAGCGGGAACGGAGTGCAATCACTCACCTCTTTTGAAAGTTGTCCGTCGCCCGCTTCCTGCATCTCGTGATCGCCGTCCTCTGCCTGGACGACGATCCCGTTGTCTCTGGCGGCTTGGACGGCCTTGCTCGCGTCCAAGTAGACGGGGACCCACCCGTCGTCGCTCGCGAGGACGTCCCTCCCTTCCATCCCGAGCATCCTCGGCAAGCTCGGTCCTGTGAGGTCGACGTCGAGCAACCCGACGCGGAGAGTTGGGTCATGGGCGAGGAGGGCGAGGGCGAGTTGGACCGAGATGGACGATTTCCCGACGCCGCCTTTGCCGGACAAGACGAGGAGGACGTGTTGGATGTGACTGAGTCGGCGGACGAGAGCTGCGTCCGCTGAGTCCATAGCGTCTAGACGTCGAGAGCGAGTTCTGAAGAGAGAGAGACAGAGGAGCAAGCAACTCGGGCTATCATGTGTCAGCGGACTTCGACGACGGCGACACACTCTCTCTTCACACACACGCACATCTGACCTCTCGCAAGTCATGGTAAGCACGAGATCATTCTTCTTCGGGGTCACGCGATGCTGAAGCTATGCTCGCGCGCGCACAGGATCCGTCGTTGCATTTGGTCCCATCGGGTCAACCGACTCACGATCACGTCTCGCTCGCCACGACCGCGTCGTCGCTCGGTCCGCACGATGCCCTCGCCCACGGGGGACCGAGGTCTATCGCAGCTGAAGTCGCTTCCAAGCACCCGCTCCAAAACAGGTTGGCTCAGGTGAGCGTTTGCCTCTGGGCGGGAGGGCCTACGTAATCGCTTCAGTCCGGAAGCGCGCACTCGCAACCGGGCACTCACTCTTGGGAACGTACCTGCTCGCAGTGGGACGCGACGCGCGACAACTTGCACATGACGCTCGAACGCAACATGTACGGCCTGCACGCCCCGATCCGCCTCGAAATGGAACGCCAACTCGTCCAATCCGCTCCGACCCCTCTCTCGCTCGGTCTCCCCGGAGCCGGATTCACGAGGCCAGGCAACTTGGCTCTGGAGATCCTGACGGGCAGGGACGAAGAGATCCGGCCAGAGGATGTCTTGATTGGTGAGTTTTCGCGGGGAGAGAGCCTTCTCTTCATTCCTCCGAGGCGGAGCGCTCTCGAATCACCTTGAACCGCTAGTGTGTACTGAGACCCCCTTGTCTTACCGCCTACAGACCGCGTCCAGACGGCCCCGCTCGGCGACTTCCACCGCCAGATGGAGCGCAAGTTCCGGATCGCATAGATCAACCGCGCGCCCCGTCACCCTTTTTCCCCCAGCGTGTATTTCTCCGTGTAACGCATTCCAAATTTCTACCTTTCTCGTTGAAGGTTTCTATGCTCGAGTGTACGAGAGGTCTCGATTTCAAGAGACGGCAGGTCTGTGGACGCGGGCGGACCGTGGATGGAAAGAGTGAAGGCGCGACGCGGTCCAGTCCCCAGCTTCGACCCACCGCAAGCTCTCGCGCGACGACCGAGGCCTCGTCTACCGTAGATTGCGCCGTGCGAGAATGCGGTCCGGCCGGCGTGAGACAACGAGACGAGGGGAGGGCGATCGCCGAAGCGCGCGTGCGGAGTCCCCCGCGTCCCTTGATCGTGCGTGTCGCGGCGGTACCCTCTAGTGCGACGACAGAGCGTAGGCGACCACCTCAGGGCGTGAGTGCCTCACTTCCGCCCCCCAATGGGCGCCAAAGGTCGAGTCGATTGCCTCAAATCGTCACGATTCAAATCGCCTCCACGGTTGCGCTCGTCCGTTGCTGCTGCTGCTTCTTGAGGCGCGCCTCCATCTCGAGGAACGCGCGCAGGGTCGGGTCCGAGATCTCGCGCCGAGCAGCGGCCGCTTCCCGTTCCGCCACCGCCGCCGGGTCTTCTCCTCCTCCTTCCGCCTGCCCAAAAGGCACGACTCGGTCCGCTCCTGCTGTCGACCAGAGTTCCGCTTCAGTCGGCGGCGGTCCGAGTTCAGCTCGAGGCCATTCAGCCAAGACTGTCGTGGCTTCTTCTTGCCGGTGCTGCCGCTGCCGCCGCAACTGGTCGAGGATCTCGGTTCGGGCCTGCCGAGCTTGCGCGTGAAAGTGTTCGAGGTCGTCGAGGTACAAATCGTAGACGCACGTCGCGCATCCAGACATGCAGCATTCTGTCGGGCGGACAAAGGGGCGGTTCTCAGGGTCCGATTCGACAGCGAGGACTCCCGACACGGGAAGAAAACGGACTCACCTCCTTCAGCTGGTGGCGCTGGTTTCTTGGGCACCTGCACCCCGAAGAACCGATTCGGTAAAGAGGCGAGATCTGGTCCACCTAAAGACGGAGCCGGCGACGGCGACGGCGGCGTGATCTGGTTCCCTGCTCCTCGTGCATCATCTTGTATGGGCGCCTGGATTGAAGGAATCGGAGTCGTCTCGCTCGCTAAAGTCTCGAAGCGACTAGGAGGAGGTGGCGAAGGAGCGGCGTGCCGGTTCAAGTTGAGCGCAGTGAGCGGCGAGCGCGTCCACTGACCCGTACGGGGATGCAAGCGGAACAGAGTCCGCAGGGAAGAGGTCATCGCCTTCGGTTCAGCATGCGGACGTGCGGACTAGAGCCGTGTAGAGCCTGTGGAGCCGTGTACAGAGCGACAGGTTGTGGTCGCTCGAAAAGCGACTCGTCCTTTCGCACCGTTCACCCGATAGTGATGGCCTGCTGTAGTTGCTCAGCTCGAGTCGCGTTGCGGCCGTCTCGCATTCTCGCTCCATCTGCGCGCGCAGTCCTGCCGGCCGCTTCGTCGTCGTCGTTCCCTGCGTCATCGTCGCTGCCGACTCGCCGCTCCCACTCAACGTCGAGCAAGCCCGTCACGCCGCAAGACTCGCTGCCGCACCTCGAAGGGTCCTCGTACCGCGGTCATGTCCCGATCAACTGGTTCCAGCGAGGGTTGCTCACCGTCGGGAGCGCCGTCATGGGGTTGGTCGACACCCACAGGCATGGCGAGTCGCCCCTCCCTCAATTCCGTGAGACCGAGAGAACGAGATCCAGAACAGCTGACAGGGAGGCGAACGCAACCGCCGAGCAGACATGGTCGCCGTCCTGTCTGAAACTTCAGCGCCCGAACATTCGCTCCGCCGGTTACAAGCGACTCTGAGGTCGACACCTTCCGGCCGGGCGATCCTCCGCGAACGACCGCGCATCACCGAGGAGAGTATCAACGTCGAACGGTTGGGGCAACTGCCGGCGGGGACGTTCGGCAAGGCGTACTATGACTGGCTGAGGAGGAACAAGGTCACGCCCGACACGAGGGATCCCGTGCGTCGCTGCAGATGCTTCTTCAGGCACTTTGAACAGTCCTGTACGCCGTGTACTGATGCGTTTGTCGTCCGTCCGGCCGCACAGGTCCGGTACATCGATGACCCCGAATTGGCCTACATCATGCAACGGTACCGCGAATCGCACGATTTCTACCACGTCCTCCTCGGCTTTGGTGTCTCTCTCCCCGCCGAACTCGTCGTGAAATGGTTCGAACTCGCCAACTTTAACCTCCCCGTCGCGGCCCTCTCGGGACTCTTTGGCCCGCTCCGGATCCAAGACCGCGACGAGCGGAGTTCGCTCTGGCGGACGTACGGACCGTGGGCGCTCAAAGCGGGAGGGAAAGCCGAGTGCTTGATCTCGGTCTACTGGGAACGCGAGTGGGAGACGCCGATTCACGAGTTGAGGGACCGGTGGGGCGTCGAGAGGCCGCCGGTCGGGTTCAAGCAGTGGCGCGACGAGCAGAGGAGGATCAGGGCGCTCAAGGACGAGGAGGAGCACCACCGGCGGCGGCGTGCCCCTATGCAGGGCGAGGTATGAGAAGGCTTGCGGCGCAATAAGTCCTTGGACCTCGCTTCTCATGCTTGACTGCGGTCGCCGGAAATTCCCGCCTTCTCCTTGCGGTCGCCGGAAATTCCCGCCTTCTCCTAACGACAGTCTGCAATCCTCAATCGCTGCGATTTGAGCACAAGCTCTCCGGCTCACTCGACGTGACAGGCTCGCAAGCTACAAAGTCGGCAGCGCTATCCTTCTCGCCCGACGCGCGCTTGTTCGAGATCTCGCTCTACGTGCTCGAACGACAGATAGAGGCTCACCACGTCGCTCATTGACTGGAGCTCGGACGTTTACGCGCCCGGTGTTGCTGGTAAGTCAGGCGTGTAGAAAGAGCTGATTACTGGTGCTGAGCTTGACAGCGCCACGTATCGTCTGGGCGAGCGCGTCCGCGGACTTGCCGAACGCGTCTCACGCTCGCGGCTCGGAGGGAAGTGGTCAATCGCTTCTTTCGTCCTACACCCACCACTCTGCACGCTATCGCCGACTCGAATGCCGAGAAGCAGGCGCGAGGCGTACTCCGAGGAGGTTCTCCTCGCCGAGAAGGACCGGTTCCTGAGCGCGCACTCACGAGAATTGGAGGAGGTCGTCCGTGACTACATCGCGTCACCGACCCCGATCAAGTCCACGAAGGGTCCGTCCCCGACTGAGTCGGGCTTGATGCAGACGGTGAACTCGTTCGAAGGGGCGGTGAAGACCTCATTCGGCGCCGAGCACTCAAAACTACGCGAGCTCTGCATGTACGAAACCGCCCAGCTCACCGCACAGACAAAGGCAACCTATGGATTCGGTTCGACATATAATGTCTACACGCCGACTTGGTTTTCTGAACTCGATTCTTGCTCGCACAACTCAGTACGCGTTTTCAAGTGGCTCCTCGAAGAAATCAAGGAGAAGTTGGCCCAGCGGAAAGGAGACAATCTGCTCAACTTGTTGGTGAGTTCTATTGCGTCGCTGCCCACAAGGCCGCAGTCTGACGTCTGACTCAGATCGTGATTTGCAGCTCGTCCTGACGCCGGCCGCCATCTGGGCCCGACTGGTTCGCCTCGTTTCCCTTGTCACGCCTGAGACTGTCAGACTAACAATCTCTGTGGCTCACAGAGGCAGTACATTGACGTGCCATCGTGTCGTGATTACCGCGGAACTCAGACGCCCGCCCCGGCGTCGGTCCGCCATCACGAGTGGGTACTTCCGGGCACGCGATTGGACTACACACCCATTCCGGACCCTCTCGCCGTCGGACATGGTCTGCCATTCCCTCAGGCAGCCAGTCTGCAGGACGCGGCCGGGCAACTCCGGCAGGTCGTCGAGGCCGCCGAGCGTGAAGTGCCGACTTTGCACGGGCGCCTCGCGCATGTCTTGGCAGTCTTCGGTGGCATGCCTGCTCGCACTTGGCTCCACAACCAAGATGCGACCGCGCAGCAGGGGTACATGCAGCTGGCAGCAAGAGCGGCCCTGCGACTGCGGGTGGATGGTCCGGTGCTCACGACGAGCTTTTTGGTGAGCTCTCGCCACCGGCGGTCGAAACAGCTCGTGCGCTCGCTGAAGTCATGCCGGTGCTGCAGGAGGGAGCGCTCTCGGCCGTACTCGGCCACGAGGTGCTTCGAGCATCGGAGGATCAACAAACGGTCAGATCCAGGCGCTGACGCGACCACCTGTCACTTGAGCTCATCCCACTTCTCTGCAGGTTTATCGGAGCGCCGAGCCGGCGCACAATGAACGCACGCCCTCGTCTGAACAGAGCGCTCCTCTTCCGCGGGGTCTAGAGAACCTCTTCAACTCCCTCGCGCCCTTCCAGCCCGAGAAGCGTCGCGAGCGCCGCGCGGTCGTCCTTGGGACGCGCGTGTGAATCTTGTAGCTATTTGTCCCAGGAGATATGGCAGACTCGTCGTGCGATGTAGCTTGGGCAGCAAGTTGAGGCGCAGAATGCGACAGAAAAGCGTCCAGCGCTCTCTCCAACGTCTCGTTACGTGTCTCCGCAAACTGTGTTTTACGTCCTCCCTCCATTCCGAACCGCCTCCTTTGTGCGTCAACTGCTGGAGCTCGAAACTCCCATAGGCCAAGGGACTCTTCCAAGGTCGCGAGGCTCTTCCACCGCTCCGTCAAGCCCATCCCTCTTGCTTCGGGACTCGCAACTCACGCTGTGTCCAACGAGTTCCGCGAGGTTAAGTGCATCATGCTCAGGCTGACAAAGGATGTGCGCGGCACTTCCAAGGAGAAGGACATACCACGGCTCCCTTCAACCGATTCGGACGCTCACTTTTTATGCTCGTTTCCGGTGCTTGTACTTGGACACTCAACTCTCCGCTAATTGTTCGAGCTCAATGTGCGGGCTTTCTGTCACGATCAAAGCCGAGCTCTCAGGCCAGGCTCAACGGTGTCACGGCTTGTCCGCGGCGTCTGGCGAGCGTGTCCACGGACTTGCCGAAGACGGAGGCGGCCGGGCCGCCGGTCTCGACAAGCTCTAGGGCAGCGAAGCTCTCTTCTCGACTGTTTGCGCGATACCGCCCTCAGCAACCGACTCTTTCCGACAAGACGCATGCCATCCCGCAAACCGTTTCCCCCCGAGGAGGTCGCTCGCGAGAAACAAGAGTTCCTGCGCGACCACTCGACTGAGCTCAAGCAGCTCGTCCGCCGGTACCTATCGGCCACCGTCCCCGAATATATCATCGATGGGCGTGAGCGGGAACCGAAGGAGGCCAGCTTGATGCAGATCGTCAACGGCTTCAAATCGACCGTCCAGACCAGGTTCGGCACGACCTACTCGCTGTTCCGCCAGCTGTGCACGGAGGAAGTCGACGCCTTGATCAATAGGACGCTCGCCTTCCTCGCGGCCATTTATTCGAGCCCGGGGCGACAGAGCCAGTTCTCGTACCGCCCGCTCAAGTGGGTCCTCGAGGAGATCAAGGGCCACCTGAGCCAGGCGACTCGAGAGACGCTCTTGCAGTACTCGGTAGGCATCAGGCTTTGACCGATCACCAAGGTGCAATCGAGCTGAGGTGTTTTCCTTCTCGCAGCTTGTCCTGACGCCGCCCGCCATTTGGGCGCGACTGGTACGGTTCGCCTCCTCTGCGCGAGATCACAAGTCCTGACTGGAGACTCGAATGACCTGCAGAGGCAGTTCTTGGCCGACGAAAGGTATTCCACCTTCTGGAATCATAACATGAGCGCTCCGTCCTCGGTGCGCCATTACGAGTGGACTGTCCTCGGTTTACATCTCGACTATACCCCTCTCGGCGAAGGAAAAGGCAGCTTCAAGATCGATTACGAAGCAGGCAGCCTCGACATGGCGCTCCAACCGCTGCAGGTTATTGTCGCCGCCGCCGGACACGAAGTGCCCTGTCTGCGTGGCCGTCTCCATCACATATTGGCCACCTTGGGCGGCCCAGCTGCGCGTGCATGCCTCAGTCGCGGTGACGCGACTCTCCAACAGTCCTACCTGGAGTTAGTGCAGGAGCTGTCGGCAAGAGCCGAGCCGCGTCTCCGTATGGACGGGCCGATTCTGACGACTAGCTTTTTGGTGAGGCCGCGCACCTTCGTGACGAACGGGCGCAAGCTAAAGCCACGCTGAACTCACAGGAGGAGCAGCTTCATGCGCCGCAGACGCATGCCATACTCTCAGCCTTTGCGGACCACCATCGGGTCAGTTTCGGAGTTTGCGCGCACATGCCACTCGATCTCACCGTACTTACTCGCAGGGTCATCACAGCCCACTGCCCGAGCGATCCCCTCAACCTTCGCAGGATGAGAGTACGCTCTCGGACGAGCAGAGAGCTCATCTCCCGCGAGGTTTGGAGAACCTCTTCAACTCCCTCGCGCCCTTCCAGCCCGAGGAGCGTCGCGGGCGCCGCGCGGTCGTCCTTGGGACGCGCGTGTGAATCTTGTAGCTATTTGTCCCAGGAGATATGGCAGACTCGTCGTGCGATGTAGCTTGGGCAGCAAGTTGAGGCGCAGAATGCGACAGAAAAGCGTCCAGCGCTCTCTCCAACGTCTCGTTACGTGTCTCCGCAAACTGTGTTTTACGTCCTCCCTCCATTCCGAACCGCCTCCTTTGTGCGTCAACTGCTGGATCTCGAAACTCCCATAGGCCAAGGGACTCTTCCAAGGTCGCGAGGCTCTTCCACCGCTCCGTCAAGCCCATCCCTCTTGCTTCGGGACTCGCAACTCACGCTGTGTCCAACGAGTTCCGCGAGGTTAAGTGCATCATGCTCAGGCTGACAAAGGATGTGCGCGGCACTTCCAAGGAGAAGGACATACCACGGCTCCCTTCAACCGATTCGGACGCTCACTTTTTATGCTCGCTTCCGGTGCTTGTACACGGACGCTTGACTATCCGCTAATTGTTCGAGCTCAGCGTGAGGGCTTTCTGTCACGATCAAAGCCGAGCTCTCAGGCCAGGCTCAACGGTGTCACGGCTTGTCCGCGGCGTCTGGCGAGCGTGTCCACGGACTTGCCGAACGTATCGCTGCGCTAGTCCTAGGCAGAGACAAAGTCTCGCTCCTTGTCAACGTTCACACATCGCTCCGTAGCCGATGGCGAACAATGGGACTTCAGAATTCCCCGCCGAGAGTCTCATCGACGTGGAGAACGACTTCCTCCTCAACTACCAGCAGCAACTCGCCCCGCTCGTCCGCCACTATCTCTCGTCAAACATCCTCGAGAGGGCCACCAGTGGTCGCTTACCTACCAAAGCGGTCTTACTCGGGGTGATCAACGGGTTAAGGACTACCGTTCGGAGCCCATACCGCGCAATGAGGTCGGCCCGCCGCGAGCTCTGCGAGCAGGCGGCCGAGAACCTCTGCAAACGGATCTGCGAAGCGTTCGGCCTGAGTCAGCCGGAGCGACAGACGATTTCGAGGTGGTTCTCCGACCTGAACGAAGAGAAGCATGACTCACTGCGCCTTTTCAAGTTCGTCCTTGAAGAGCTCAAGACGATCTTGGATCAAGCGACGGACGATACGCTGCTGGGGTACTTGGTGCGCTGATCGTGTCGTTATTTTCCAGGAGGCAACGGCTAACGGCCATCCATACACGTCCGCAGCTCGTCGTGACGCCGGCCGCCATCTGGGCCCGGCTGGTCCGCCTTGTCCCCCTTGACACGCCTGAGAATGTCCGACTGACGACTCCGTGATTCGCAGAGGCAGTACCTTGCCGTGCCATCGTACCGCCATCATGGCGAGACCAGAGTGGTCGCCCCGCCTCTGGTGCGCCACCACGAGTACGTCATTGCGGGCACGCGCCTGGACTACTCACCCATCCCAGACCCTCTCGCCGTCGGCCACGGTCTGGAATCCCATCAGGAAGTCAGTCTCGAGGAAGCGGTCGGGCAACTACGACACGTCGTCGAGACCGCGCAGCGTGAAGTGCCGGCTCTGCACGGACGCCTCGCGCATGTTTTGACTATCTTCGGTGGCACGGCTGCTTGCGCTTGGCTCCGCAGCGTCGATGCGACCGTGCAGCAGAGGTACATGCAGCTGGCAGCAAGAGCGGAGCTTCGACTACGGGTGGATGGTCCGGTGCTCACTACGAGCTTTTTGGTGAGCTTTCGCCACCGGCGGTCAGAACAGCTCGTGCGCTAAATCCGTGCCGGTGTTGCAGGAGGGTGCGCTGTCGGCCGCACTCGGCCACGAGGTGCTTCTAGCGTCGGAGGATCAACAACATACGCCCTCGGATGGGCAGAGCGCTCGTCTTCCGCGAGGTCTGGAGAATCTTTTCAACTCCGTCGCGCCCTTCCATCCCGCAGAACGTCGCGAGCGCCGTGCGGTCGTCCTCGGCAGCCGCGTATGATTCTTGTAGCTCTTCGCCCGAAAGAAATGGCAGACCCGTCATGCAGGGCAAGCAAAGTGTATGCGCAAAATGCAACAGAAAGGCGTCCAGCGCTCTCTCCGACGTCTCGCTACTCCTCCCCGCCATCGTCTTCACCGTCGTCCACCGTCGCCGAATTACCATCCTTGCTCTTGGACCTCGAAAGCGCCTTGGCCCCACCTCGTCCGACCACCTGACTCCAAGTCCCAAGCCTCGCCCACCCACTCGCCGAAGTCGAAGTCGACCCGCCGCTCTTTGAACTGGCGATACTCGCGCCGTCTCCCGTCGGGTCTCGCGAGCTCGACTGCTTCTTGCTCGGGTTCCGGGATTCGGCGGTCGGTGACGATGCTGTCGCTGCTGCTGCTGCTGCTGAAGAAGGCGCGACCTCGCTTGCCGGCGTAGCCGGGTTCGACCCTGCCAGACCTCCTGCGGAAGCGGCGCCATTTCCCGTCTCTGGAACGGGCGGCGGGAGTGCGTCCGCGGTGACCGCAGCAGCTGCCGGCGAGGCTAGTGCAGGCGACGAATTATTCGGCCGAGCACCGGCTGACCCTCCGATCGGGTTCGTCAGGGATCCCGCGCGCGACCTCAATCCCGCTGGACTAATCGACGGCGATCCGGTCGTCCCCCTGGTCGTCGCCGCCGCTCCGTACGGTCCTCGCATCGACATCCCCGCAGCACCGGTATGAGACTGCGCTTGAGCCTGCGCGTGCGCCCACATCGCTTGCGCCTGGTGAGCTTGCGCGAATTGCTGCGCGGCGATTTGCCGATCGGAGGCGGAGGCGTTCGCAGAGGCGGACGGTGGTGTCGGCGGGAGGATGACTTGGGAAGGGATCAGAGCGGCGGAAGCGGACGCGAGAGAAGATGAAAGGTCCGTCTCGGACGCGGAGGGTGGCAAGGTCGTCACGTTGACGTTGATCGACGAGCCGGACGCCGCGGCTTGCTGCGTCCCGTTCGCTGCGGCCGCCGCTGCGTTCGAAGAAGCTCCGCTGGCGTTCCTCCTGAAGAACCGCCCGAACGACCGCGGGTCTTGTTGCTGCTGCTGTCCTCCTTGCGCCGCGACCGCCGCCGCGTTCCCAGCCGATTGGCCTCTCCTGCCCTTCCAGAAGCCGGCCAATCCGCCGCTCCCGCTGCCCGAATTCGACGGGGCTTCGGCCGGCGCCACGATCGGGATTTGAACGGGCAAGACCGGCATGCCCGTCGGGACGAGTCCCGCAGCGGCCGCGGCCGCCGGATCGAGTTGAGCGAGTTGCGCCGTGTGCTGCTGTTGCTGGTGGTGATACCGGGCCGCCATCTGGTACCTATGCGCTTCATCGCGGTCGAGCCTGCAGGCAAGGGGTGCAAAATCGTAAGCTTCTGCTCAGCGCAAGAGCGCGGGGCAGAAAAAAGGGGAAAACGGCATCGCAAGAGAATAAGCTCAGGGGGGACTGACTGGATCAATTCTCCCTCGACGAGGTGCATTTCGCGCTCGATCGCCTTGAGGACCTCGGTCGCCTTTTCGTGTCGTTCCTTCTCGGCGGCGTCGATCGCCTTGTTGAGCGCGTCGAGTTCCTTTGCGAGGTCGGCGAGTCCGAGCCCTTCGAGGCCCGTCGTCGTCGTGCTGGTCGTCGCCCCTGCGCCTCCGGGCGAGTCGAGGTGGTCGTCGACGACCGCCGCCGTTGGAACGTCGTTCGCAGTCGACTGCTCGACGGTGGCGGCGGCATTCGAAGCGCCTTCTTCCGCCGCGGCGGAAGGCTTCCTCTGCACCTCCCTCTTGCCTTCCTTCCACTCCTCCAACTCGTCCCTGACCTCCTCCTCGAGCCTCCTGACCTCGTCCAACCTCTGTTCGACCTCTCGCGTCCCTTGGTCCCTCATCTGGTCTTCGGCTTCGCGAGCTTTCCGGATCGCCTCTTCGAGGGATTGGATCCTCGTCCGCGCGCGTTGGTCTTCTTTACTCGCCTTGTCGACGGCGCGACGGAGCGAAGCGAGCGAAGTTTGGAGCGCCGACTCGTTCCGTTTCGAAGTCGTCCGGAGGGATTTCAGAGCGGCTCGGAGGGACGGTTCGTCGATGAGGACGCTCCCGGGACTGGCTTGGGACGCCGAGTGGTCCGAGGAGGCCGCGGCGAGAGTGAAGGAAGAAGAGGAGGCGGTGTTGTGATCGAGCGAGGAAGAGTGGTGGTGGTGGTGGTGATTGTTGTAGGGCGACGAACTGTCGGTCGGAGGCGAGTAAGGCGGCGGCGCGTCGTCGTCGCCCCCTCCCGCTCCACCTGATCCCGTCCCCGTGCCCGGGCCCCCGGGAGCAGCAGTCGTCGACATGGCGTCGCTTTGCAAGTCGCCTCGTTCCGAGATGGACGACGATGCTTGCCGGTGATGATTCGCCGCCGCCGCCGCCGCCGCCGAGGGGGCGACTCCTCCTCCTCCCGCGGTGGTGGTGGTGGCGGTCAAATCGACCGAACCTCTCCTCGATCCGGGAGTCGCCGGTCCCCCTGTCGTCGTCTCGACATCGACACTCGCGAGCAAACCACCCGGTCCGCCTTCAGTGACCGATCCTCCTCCCCCTTGCTGCTGCTGCTGTGGATCGTCTTCGGACCCGTCGAGGACTTGCAACGAGATTTCGTACTCTCGTTCGGGGTCGAGTCCGTACACGATCACGGTCGTTTCACCCTCGTCGGCGGCGGCGGCGGTTCCAGTCGCGGTGGAAGTGACGGCCGCCGACGACGACGAGTCGGAACCGGTGGTCGAGCCGAGTGGAGTCGAGGTTGACCCGGTTCCGGACCCTGCATGAGCGACGTGCGGCCACGGTCTCCGATCGAGTTGGACCGAGATACAAGGCGGTTTCAACGCGGCGGCAGAGGCGGCAGTCTGAAGAGTGGTGGTCGGTTTCGTCCAAACCGACAAGGCGACCGCTGAACTCGACACGTCGAGCACTTGGAGCCTCAATAGCTTGTTGTTGCTCGCACTGTCCTGCATGGCAGCGGCACTCGCGTCGAGCGGAGACGAGTGAGTCGAACTCGAAGGCGTCACGGTGCAGTCGCTCGTCGTCGTCGTCAATTGAGTGAGCGAGTGGGGTCGCCTCGAGTGAGAGTGGGACCGTGCTCCACTACCAGGCATCGCGCTCGTCTCGTGCCGCTTTACGGAGTGCGCGGTCAACTCGGAATGGGCGATGGTGTTGCCCCCTATTGTAAGGATTACAAACTCGCGACTATTCAAATGCAACGTTGATTACCATTTTCGACCAGTCAGGCGTTGCTCCACTTTTCTGGTCGTTCACTCTCTCTTGCGCGCTACAGAGGCTATACGCACGCCGAGATGCCGACTCCACTCGAGACGTGGGTCAGTGACCAGTTGCTCGCCCACCTCGGCGCGAGCGATTCGACCACCGTGTCGTACTTTCTCACGCTCGCTTCGACGGCGCAATCCCCCTCCGACTTGGGCGCGACCCTCTCGGCGAACGGGTTGACCACGACGGCAGCGACTCAGAGGTTCGCCAACGAGCTGTACGAGCGAGCGCCGAGAAAGGCCAAGGGAGGGACGAGTCAAAAGGCGGAAGCGAACGCGCTAGAGGCGAGGCGAAAGGCCGAACGCGAGAAACTCCAGCTGAAGGGCGCCAAATTCTCGCTCATGATGGAAGATGACGACCAGGCCACCGTCGCCGCCGAGGCCGGACCCGCCAAGAAGAAGACGAAGCGCAGTTCGACGACGAAACGGGGAGGAGGAGATTCGCTGCAGGACGAAGCGGCAAAGGCGACGACGATCAAGTCATCGTCGTCGTCGTCGCGCAAGATCCGGAAACGAGGCGACCATGACGGGACCGCGTGGGCCTCTTCCGACGAAGAAGAACGCGAAATCAAGCGCCGCCGCGAGGAAGAACGGTACGGCAGCGGGAAGCGGTCCCCTAGGCGCGATCCAGGGTCCGACAAAGAGGACGCCGACGACGACGAGGACGAGGACCCGGAACTGCGTCGCGAACGGGAACGGTTAGCCGACCTCGCCGAGCGGGACGCGTTCGCCGCCCGGATGCGAGACAAGGACAAGGACCGGACCAAGAAACTCGTCGAGGACCGGTCGTCGTCCTCGTCCAAGAAACTCGACCCAGAGGCGGCCCTCCGAGCCAAACTAGCCGCTTCAGACTCGACGACTCTCCTGGATCCGAAGGAACAGATCCACTCGCTCCGAGACGCGTCGAGGCAGGCGTACCTCGGGAAACGCGAGCAACAGCAACTCGACTTGCTCCGGATCGAGATTGCCGACTGGGAGCGCGACTTCAAGGGCGTCAAATTGACCAAGCGCGAACAGCAAGAGTATGAACGGAAGAAGGAACTCTTGAGGTTGGCCGAGGAACGGCTCGCGATCGACGAAGGCGGCGACCACTACCAGATGCCCGACGGTGAGAGCTCTCAAGTTTTCAAGGGATGCTGCTCCACCTTTTGTTTTTGCGCTGACTCGTCGCTCATTCATGCCACCCCGAATCGCGTTGCGCCCGCGCGTGCACAGACTACTTTACGGCGCAGGGCAAGATCGACTCGAAGCGGAAAAAGGATCTCTTGACGCAACGGTACCAAGACGTGAAACCGAAGCGGTACGGCCAAAAGGACTCGGAGTTTGTCACCGACCTCGAACAGTACGAGATGGAGCAGACGCACAAGGCGCAAATGACGGCGGGCGCGCTCGACCGCGAACAAGTCGAGATGGGCGCCGAATACGACTATGTGTTTGACGATTCGGTCCAGATCCAGTTTGCGCTCGACATGGAGGACCGGATCGAAGGGACGATCGACCCGAAGGAGGCGGCGTTGCAGGCCCAGATCGACGAAGCGGAACGGAGGGCCCAGTCGATCGACGACGTCCGGAAATCGTTGCCCGTCTTTGCGTGGCGGCAGCAGTTTCTCGACGCCGTCGCGCAGTACCAAGTTCTCGTCATCGAAGGCGAGACCGGGTCGGGCAAGACGACCCAACTCCCGCAGTACCTGTACGAGGCGGGGTACTGCGCCGACGGGAAAAAGATTGGGTGCACTCAACCGCGCCGAGTCGCCGCCATGTCGGTCGCGGCCCGCGTCGCCGAAGAAGTCGGCTGTCGAGTCGGGCAAGAAGTCGGGTACTCGATCCGGTTCGAGGATTGCACGAGCGACAAGACGGCGATCAAGTACATGACGGACGGGATGCTCCTCCGAGAATTCTTGACTGAACCCGATCTGGCGGGTTACTCGTGCATGATCATCGACGAAGCACACGAGCGGACCCTCAGCACCGACATCCTCCTCGGACTCGTCAAGGTGAGTGGCCACGACCCTTTCGCTTGAATTCTCGGCTGGCGCGCCAGCGCCCCGTGTTGTGTAAGATTCCGACGCGCTGACCGTTGGCGGCTTTCCGGACGCACAGGACATTGCCCGCTTCCGACCCGATTTCCGCTTGTTGATCGCTTCGGCCACGTTGAACGCGACCAAGTTCTCCGACTACTTTGACGGCGCGCCCGTCTTCCGGAGTGCGTTTCCCCTCTTTCGTTCTCGCCCGCTCGCGAGTATGTCGCTGACTCTTTCCCCGTACATCGTATGACTGTCTCCCTCCCCGCAGTTCCCGGTCGTCGCTACCCGGTCGACATCCTCTACACCCCGCAGCCTGAAGCAAACTACCTCCACGCGGCCGTCACGACCGTCTTCCAAATCCATACGACTCAGCCCAAGGGCGACATTCTCGTCTTCCTGACCGGTCAAGACGAGATCGAAGCGGCGCAAGAGAGCTTGGAGGAGACGGCGCGGGCGCTCGGGAACAAGGTGGCGGAACTCATGATTGCGCCGATTTACGCCAACCTGCCAACCGAGATGCAGGCCAAGATCTTTGAGCCGACACCCGAAGGCGCACGAAAGGTGAGCGCGCGCGTGCCGGGTTATGGCGAGAGAGAGCGCAACTGACTCCCGACTGGTGGATGGTCCCGCAGGTCGTGCTCGCGACAAATATCGCCGAGACGTCAATCACGATCGATGGTGTCGTCTACGTCATCGACCCCGGCTTCGTCAAGCAGAACGCTTACAACCCGCGGAACGGCATGGAGTCGCTCGTCGTCACGCCTTGTTCGCGCGCCGCAGCCGGTCAGCGTGCCGGACGAGCCGGTCGCGTCGGACCGGGCAAGTGTTTCCGCTTGTACACGAAGCACGCCTACATGCACGAACTCGAGCAAGATACGGTGCCCGAGATCCAGCGGACGAACCTCGGCATGGTCGTCCTCATGCTCAAGAGTTTGGGCATCAACGACCTGATCGGGTTCGACTTTCTCGACCCGCCGCCGGGCGACACGCTCGTCCGCGCTCTCGATATGCTGTACGCTCTCGGAGCGTTCAACGACCGAGGAGAGCTCACCAAGATGGGTCGACGGATGGCCGAGTTCCCGATGGACCCGGCGCTCTCCAAGGCGATCTTGGCGAGCGAGAAGTACAATTGCACCGAAGAGGTGCGGACGCCCGCGTAGTTCGCGTGATACGCAGTGACTGACCCCTCCCGCCGTCTGCAGGTCCTGACGATCGTCTCGATGCTGTCTGAATCCGGCTCGCTCTTCTACCGCCCCAAACAGAAGAAGCTCGAAGGTACGTTCTGCGCATGAGGCGAGAAGGAGGACGTGTGGCTGACAGACACCCGCCGCTGCGCAGCCGATACTGCTCGACAGAACTTTGTCAAGCCGGGCGGTGATCACTTTATGCTCCTCAACGTGTGGGACCAGTGGCAAGAGTCGGGCTTTTCGGTCTCCTGGACGTACGAGCACTTTATTCAGGTCAAGGTGGGTGGCATTGGTCCGTTCTCCTCCGACTCAATAGAGCGCTGACCCGCAGCGACTCGCTAGTCCCTCACGCGCGTGCGCGACATCCGCGACCAGCTCGTCGGTCTGTGCGAGCGCGTCGAGATCTTCGTCGAAGGTAACCCGAACTCGAGCGACATCGTGCCCGTCCAAAAGGCCATCTGCGCTGGGTGAGACGCACTTCAACCGGGCTTTGACCGAGCAGAAAAAGCTGACCTCGGTACTATCCTGAAAAGCTACTTCCAAAACACCGGTCGCCTCAACCGGAGCGGCGACGCGTACCGAACCATCAAGTATGTCGTTCAGCGCTTCTGCGGATTACGTTGCGATTCTGAACACCGGAACATTACTGCTGCAGAACGAACCAAACGGTGCACATCCATCCGTCGTCGTCCATGTTCCAGCATCAGCCGCCGCCCAAACTGATTCTCTGGTTCGAACTCGTCATGACCTCTCGCGAGTACGCTCGTCAAGTCATGGAGATCAAGCCCGAGTGGCTGCTCGAAGGTGAGCCCGCGCGAAGAGAGTTCTGCGAGTGCGTTCGGCAGTCACTGACGCGTTTCCTCGCCTGCGCAGTTGCTCCACATTACTTCAAGCCGGTCGACCTCGAATCGCTCGGTGGCACAAAGAAGGGCCAAGTCAACGCGAAAGCTCAGGGCGCTGCACAGCTCGCGAAGCCGTCGCAAATCTGAGCGATGCGATCCTGTCTCCTCCTCGCCGAGCGTGTCTACACGCCGTTCGCCGCCTATTGCTCCGCATGATAGTAGTGAGCCCGTGTTGTATCGAATATCGCAATGTCTTACAGCAGCTTGAGAGAAGCGCTCCAGGGCACAAGGACCTGTTCGCCTGACCTGATGGGCCGACGGGGGTACCAAGGAATCGCTCTTACGGTCTAGATGCTCTACAGATGGAAGATATGTCATATCGGCCTAGACGTCTCCGAAGCGTTCGCGCTGCGCCAACATGGAGTAACCTGGGAAGCTGATCTCACCGAGCAACGCCTTCGAGGCCAGCTCGAGCTCGTCCACGTCGAGTAGGATGTTCGCGAGAGCTTCCAGAGCGGAAGCGTACACTCCGAAGCGCTCATCGGCGAGGACGTCGAAGGTGAGCTTGAAGTCGCCGACACGCGCGCCTTCGACCTTGGTCGCCTGCTCGTCGTCGTCGTCGTCGTCCTCGTCGCCCCTCTCCCTCTGAGTGAGACTTTGAGAGAAGGCCCTAAGGCGCGAGTCGTGGTAGATGAGGCGGTCGAGCAGAGGACCTGGCATAGCTGCCGGCAGGGGAACGCCTTGCCGAAGCGAGAGCGAGATCTGCGCAACGTAAACCTAATCAGCCGTGCACAGTTGGAGACGTTTGCGGCGGCCCAAACTTACAATCGAGAATGTGGTTGCGACGTCGGCGATCTGCAGAAGCGGCGCAAAAGTAAGTTTCTGGAGCCTGCGGCAAGTCGACAAGAGGCTCACCAGAGGCTGGTTCAAGAAGGCGGTCTCTTGGACGATACGCTTCCGCCACTTTGGCTCCAATCGAACAAGCGCCTGTCCGAGCTGACCGAGTGCTTGGAGCAGGGCGAGCTGAAGTCGGAGTAGGCGGAGGTATTCCTGCTTTGGCCAGTCGCCTTTCATGCTGAGCTCAAACGCCGCCTGCAGATTCGAGATCTTGGTCGAGTTGAGCTTATTACGAATGGCAAAGAGTCGCGCCCGCGCGGCCTTCTGGGACGCCTTGCCAAAGGGCGCGGATTCGCCGTCGACGAGCTGCTGCGAGTCGAAGGACTCGTCCTGCTTGTTCGCAAGGCGATGTTCTCGGCGCTGCTCCTCGACCCAAAGCGAAGTGATTGCCGCATAGACGCGGCCGAGCTGCTCGAGGCACTTGGCGTGCGTTCGACGAACGAGTTTGCGCGTCGAATTGCTGGGCGGAAGGAGGAGGAAAACGAGTCCGACAGCCTGTCAAGCACAGCTTTCGTCAGCTCGGACTCGCGATCGATGGGTTAGAGTCGTCCGGCCGTAAGGCTCGGGAATCGGGGCAAACTCACAGCGCCGATGATGACCAAAAGGCCTCGTCGCCATGCTACGTTATAGCCCACGCCCGGATTGCCGACCCGCGCGAGCTTCTCGTCGATCCAGCTGTAGCCGACGACCAGAACAGTGGTGACCGTGACCATGATGGCGATCATGGCCGAGGCAGGTGGCGCGTGCAGGCGAATGGCGAGAAGCGGGAGCATCATGACGAAGAGGGCGGAGCCGACTCCGACCGGAGTACCGCTGCCTTTCGCAGCGCCGAGATACCACTGGCAGGCGGCGGTGGAGATACTTCCGTCAGCCACGAGCCAGCTCCACAAAGTTCCGAGACCGCCTCACCAGGACTGAATCAGCAGAAGGTTCGAGTTCGAGGGAAAAGGGTCAGTCAGCGTGTCTCTCTGACGCCAGACTCTTCCACGGCGAGAGTGCCGAAAGGAAGACAACGCACGCATGCCGTAAACGAGTCCAACGACTAGGAGGTGAGAGACTGTCAGGGGATTCCGGAAGTGGGTTGCGTCCTCACACTAAGGACACACCTGTTCCGATGATGCGCTGCAGCGTAGTGAAGATCTGGTCGCCGGCGTAGGGTGCCATAAACGTCTGGGCGGTGATCTGAGCCCAAAGCAGCTGCGAGGCGGACCTTGGTAAGCTGCGAGAATAATCGTGCGCGCAGCGCTGATCCGCACCTTTTCCGAATACATCAAGAAAGCAGTCGTCTCGAACACTTGCGGGAGCCAGAGGACAACCGAGGCCGCGGTGTACTTGAGCGCAAAGATGACGTCTGGTGTCGTCCACCAGTGCAAAAAGCCGTAGCCGACGACGCCGATCCGCTGCAGCGCATTTCGAGGCGGCCGAGCATCCGGGTCACGAGCTGCGGAAGGGATCGTGAAGCGTCAGCACGCGAGACTGGCGCGACGAGCGAAAGGGAGCCGACTGCTCACTCTCAGTCTTCATCAGCTGGTCGAACGGGTTCTGCGGCTTCCCTTTCTGGTCGCGCTTGGACTCCTTCCGAGTCTGCGCCGAGCTCGCCTCGCGGTCGCGCTGGCTCGACAGGGTCGCGCTCTCGGACGACTCGTCGTCCACTTCGGCCGATTCGAGCGCGTCAGGATCTTGACCGCCCGAGACGACGTCGGGGCCCGCGCCGTGATGGTGTCCTGCCAAAAGGTGTCCGATCTTGCGGATACCGGTCGGGAACCAGAGTCTGCTCGAGCGACGCTGCTGAGCCAGGGCGGAGAGTCGACCCGTGAACGACTGGACCGATTCGAGGTAGACGATGAGGGAGTCGGCCGCCGCCAAGATTGTGAACAGGGACCCGGGCGCAAACAGCCGCTCGTGGGCGGTGTGGCCGCCACGCTTGCGCCTCTCCTCTTGCGAAAAGAGTTGGCCGGTCTCTGGGTCGAAAAAGTCGCGGAAGGGCTCGACCAGTTGGCGGCGATGCTCCTGACGGAACAAGGCGATCTCGCTCTCGAGGCGCTTGGTTGCTTGTGCGAGCTCGGCGAACCGATTCTCCTCGTTCTCGCGCGTCTTCTTGCCGCCCAAGAACGGGTACCGCGCATTGTTCTGCGCAATCAGCCAATCCATCGATCCGGCGAGGGCGGCATCGCTGGCGTGTCGAACGTCTTGTGTGACATCATTGAAGAGCGCGAGCATGGTCGGAAAGTCGTGCTTGTTGCGCACTTCGGCCTCGTGCAGCTTGTTGCCCATGTGCGTGTGACGACCTCCGTTCCGGCGGCGGCCCGTCAGTCCATTCTTCGGCTTCTCGTCGTGCGCATCGTGCGAGTCCTCGTGATCGAGTTCGCCGTGACTGTCCTCCTGGTGTCGTCGTACGCGAGACCAAACCGTCGACCACATCCCGGCGAGGCCGAGACTGCGGATGTGTAACTCTTGCAACGGGTCGACGAGCGACTTCAGGTCCTTTGCGCTCAGGTGGCCCCTCGAGACTTCGAGCTCGGTGAGTCCGATCCCGCCCAAGAGGCCTTCGAGACCGGTCGACATGGCTTCCTGCGTCGAGACCCACATCGCACCGAGCTTCGTCCACGGGTGGCCCTCCAGATCGGTGGTATCGATCGTGACGGGAGGCGTCGCAAGAAGCTTGGCGTACAGGTCGGACCGCTGACGAGTCGGGGAAAGAAACGTGTCGACGAGGTCGATGCTGCACGGGTGTGCCACGAGCCGGAGTCAGCCTGCGAGTATCAGTCAAGACTGACGGTGGCGTTGACATACGTCCAGGCGTGGTTGAGAGTCTGCGGGAAGATGAGGATCGTCGCTGCGAGCGCGATCGCGACGTAGCAACCGGTCGGGATCAGGAACGTCGTCGCGAGCGTGTACTGCTTGATCGGGAAGAGCGGGCCGTACGCGGTCTGTTTCGTCGCCGGAGAGAATGTCAGAGACCGCTCCGTCCTTCCACCATCGAATGTGCCCGACGCACCATGACGTCGAGAACGATGGTGCCAAAGATGGACAGCAGCAGCAGCTTTGGCCTCTTGGCGCGCAACAAGCCAAAGACGAACGCGCCCGTTCCGAGAAAGACGCCAAATACGACCGTAGAGCGCGCGTCCAAAAAGGCACCTTCAAAGATCTGCCTCCGGTACGCCGAGTCCGGGTTCGTCGCGGACGCGATGCTCGTCCGTGTCGTCTGGACCTGACGCGCGAGGAGGACCTGACTGCGCGCGCGGAGTGCGGCGGCCATGCCTGCGCAGGCCCACGCCCATCCGAGGCACATGCCGAGGACGAGCATGAAGCTGACAATGAGGAAGAGCTGAACGGGAAACATGGGCGGCAGCATGGCGGAAACGATCAAGCCGAAGAAGCCGGCGTTTCCAAGGACCAAGAGCGATTTCTGCTCGAGCACTGCAACGATTTGGTGCGCGTTAGAGAATTTCTCCAGGTTCGCTTCTCGGCATCGGAGGCGCGCGCACTGAGGATCATGTTGCCGAGGAAGACGATGCAGGTCCGGATGTAGATCTTGCGCGCGCGCCATTTCGACCGGTCGTTTGCCTCTCGCACGAAAGCCGGCTCGGAAGCATAGAGGGGCGACGGTGTGAATTTTGGGAAGAAGGCTGCGAGGTGTCCGAGTCAGCTGTGGGTCTCGTACGGACGTGCGAGGCCTCCGGTTGACTGACCGTCGAGAGGACCTTTGATCATGCTTGGAAGTTTGTTTCGCGCGCTCTTGCGCTGCTTCTTGGTCTCATCCTTGCTTGGTACGTCGTGACTGAACTCGCCGTCCCGTACAGGTGACTGCGAACTGCTGCCGGCGCTGTCCTGTCGATCCGTCGACCCGGCTTCAGGGCGAGCCGGCGAAGTTGGCGATTTGGACGACATCAGGCTGGAGCTGGCTATACGCCCGATAGCAATATGCAAGCCCGCTTTAAGCGATAGAGTGAGTGGCAGTCTATGCTGTCGGAGAGCTAACAGCGGCAGTGAGATCGGCGCGCTGGGCACGGCAAGTCGGCGCTCCGTCTTTTTTTTCGATCAGCGGGGTAATCGCGCGCAGCAAGGCCAAGCCTTTCCCTCGCACACGGCAAGTCAAGCTGTAAGACAGACGATACACAACAAGCAGAGAGAATTGAAAGCTACATGTAAGCAGGTATTATGGACCAGCATCAACGAACCAGTTTCTCGAGCCATCCGGACTCTTTCCACCCTGCGAGGCGATCCAGCGCCGCGTCAATCTCCTTGACCAAATCGCGCCCCGGGACTTTCTGGTCGAGCTTGTTCCGCTCCGCCGCGATCTCCTTGGCGCTCTTCGGCGTCCCGTCGGCCTTGTACGGGTACACGTACGAGGCGGCGCCGCCCCACGGTTCGAGCTGGTGAGAACCGGCGACGCGGTTGTGCTTCGGTTCCCACGCGTGCAGGCGCGCGTCCTTCTTTGCCCACTCGCGAACGGTCGACTGGATCTGTTGGCGGCGGAGCGTAAAGTGCGAAGCGATCACGTCGGCCCAGATCGAGTTCTTGTGCTTGTCGTCGCACCACTCGAGGATCGCCCACCTCGCCGTCGCGAGCGAGACGTTCTTGTTGTAGACTGCCGAAAGAGAAATCAAGGTCCATCAGTTCCGGCATGGACCCCCTCAGCGTAAGGTTCTTCGACTCACTCTTGTTGCGGTCGTCATCGCGAGGGGCGCCAAACCCGGGCTCGTTGTAGAACGGAAAGTTGGTGCTTTTCGCTCGTTGCACCCCGTCAGCAAAGTTCTCGCGAGAGCTTCACACAAAGCGACTCGATGAGTTACCCGAGGATCATGGACGTTATGCTGAGGAGGACTTGCAGGATTGTCGATTTCATCGGTTGCCACATCTCTTCCTGTCGAGAGCGAGCAAATGGCCGCGTCAGTATCCAACTGTTTCCTCGTCGATAGTAAGACAGCAACACGCACGGGTGTACCGGACCAGGTTCCGAGCAGGCTCCTGTAGGTCGCAGAACAGATCGTCTATTAGCAGAAGCCCCTCGGATCGTGGCAGCGTATTGGAGAGCTCAGCATCTGGACTTACAAGCAGACTTTGCCCTCGGCGTACTTTGTCGAGATGAGCCGCTAGTCAGTTAGCATGGCTTTTTTTGAGACGCGCCGACAGCTAGACGCGCTCACCAGGTTCGGATTGAAGCGAACGGTGTTGCCGCCCGTCGTGACGAGCCAGCACAGAGGGCTGACCTGCGGGTACTCTGCGCGACAGAAATTCAAGGTTCAGCTTGCGCCCGCTGATGGTCGCTCTGATCACATCGAGCA
Source organism: Rhodotorula taiwanensis (assembly GCA_002922495.1). Lineage (NCBI taxonomy): Eukaryota > Fungi > Basidiomycota > Microbotryomycetes > Sporidiobolales > Sporidiobolaceae > Rhodotorula > Rhodotorula taiwanensis. Next base: position 27,092 of record PJQD01000091.1, on the reverse strand, counting down.
GCCACGTACGGAGCGGGAGGAAGATGTCAAACTCGAACAGGCCGCCGGCATAAGGCGAATGCTCCGGTCCGGCAATCATGCACCTGCATTCGAGCGAACGGCGTCTCTTCGTCAGTATAAAGCGTCTGAACGCCGACAGGCGAAAGCGGAAGCGCACTTGATGACGTCGACACGCTCCTCGTCGTGGCGAACCCAGATGCCGGGCGGCAGCGAAGTCGACAAGACGGCGAGCTCCTTGGCGAGGTGGACGAACGAGCTGTGCGGACGACGAGACGAGGCGCTCGCCGCAATGTCGCGGGAGTAGTGGCTGTGCGCGTGCGACGGTAAGCGTGCGTCGCGAAGGAAAGTTTCGGCGAGGGAGACACACTGTTTCGTCGTATCCAGCTCGACAGCTCCATACGCTAACTCCTCGCACGCTTTGGTGTACTCCTTGTCCGTCCATTCGCGCTCTTTGGTCTTACCCTTCCCGCGCGTCGCAGTTCCGCTCGCACTACCACCCGCGATCTCGAGCGCTCCGCCAGCAGTGCCATTCGCCTGCTCGGCCTCGAGGTGTTTCTGCTTGACGCGCTCGTCCCATACCTTTTCGGTCGTGAGGAAGCGTTCGCCCGCCGTCGCAAAGTCGCCGCAGATCCCGATCAGGGCGAACTCGCTCTCGTCAAAGTCGTTCGAGGCGGCAGTCGCGCGGCGGAAGGCGTTCGCTTGGACGAGGAACTTTTTCAGTAGCGCGTAGAGCCTGTGAATGTACAGCAGCATCGGGGAGCACAGGGCAGCAAAGCTGAGGTGCGTAAGTGGGAGCGAGCTGGAACTCACGGCGTCGCCATGATGACCTTGCCGACCGCGGCTTGCGCCTCTGGCTCGTCGAGGACGTCCGCCTTGCGCTTCTTGCCTTTCCCTTTACCCTTTCCCTTGGACATCGACGTCGAAGGCACGGCGTCTCCTCCTTCGCGTTCCCACGCGATCTCCCCCCGTCCCTGCATCCATTTCCCGATCCCTTCGCTCCACTTCTTCTCCCTCCTCTCACCAAACAGGCATCCGAGCGTCGCTTCGCACCCTCCGAGCAAGCCGAGCACGTCGAGCATCGCAAAGTAGACGTCGCTCCGTCTTTGCCATTCGGGGACCGAGTCGTTCCGCAGCAAAGTTGCGAGGAGGTCCGGCAACGTCGAGAGTTCGATCAAGGCCGGCAGGGAGGCGTGCGGGAGAAAGTCGAACATCTGCGCGGTCGGACTGTCGGGTTGCGGGAGCAAGGAGGCGAGGGCGCGCAGGGCGGCGAGGTAGATCTTGTCCTGCTCGGCGTCGCGCGTCTCTTCCGCAGTCGGCGCTTTCGGAGCCGGACCGGCCTGCTGCGCCCAATCCGATGCGTCAATTTGCGCCTACCGAAGCAAATCGACAGGCAGCGTATCGACAGGCTGCCACAGACTTACCTGATTCTGCCCCTTGGCTTTCCCCGCTCCCAGACCCGCGTTCTTTTTCGCCGGAACCGGCAGCGGCGCGGGTTTCCCCTTGCCCTTCTTGGCGTCCTTGATCTTTTGCTCCATCGCCGCGTAAAAGTCGCTCTCATCTTCGTACATCTGTGGGTTGTATTCGTTTCCGAGCCCGGCATCGTCGTCGAAGCCTCCGTCCTCATCCCAGCTGTCGTACCCATCGCCGTACAGGTCGTCTTCGGACTCGTAGGCGTAACCGGTGACTGTCGAGAAAGCAGGAGCTGGACCTCCGTAGCCGTAGCTGTAGGCGGAAGCGCCTGAGCCGTAACCGGTTCCGGCGCCGTTGCCCTTTGGCGGGGCTTTCTTCCTCGCTCGCTTTGCGGTAGTCTGACCGTTCCCAGCCGGCTTCTGCAGGCGATCCTTGAGGTAGACTGCATCGAGAGAGGAGAGGAGCTGTGGGTCCCCGAGTATGGTTTAGAGCATGCTCTCTCCAAGGGAAGCGGAGACGACCTTGTTGGCGACACTTCTCGCGCGTTCGCCTCGGAAGGGCCATCACTCGGGAGAGAGAGAAGTCACGCACCTCGTAAATGGCGACAGCCCTCGCCTCTGCGCAGCACTCGCCCTTCTGCTTCTCCTCGCCGTCGACCATCGCCGTCTTCGAACCGGCTGGGAACTTTGTCCCGCAGCCTCGGCAGAACTCGACCTTGCAGCCCGAGCAGTGGTCGATCGTCTCATCGAGGAAGTCTTCGCGAGTCGAGCTGGCCGTCAGGGCGAGATGCGGCCGGCTCGCCTGCAGTGAAGAGTCAGCTTTCGTCTGGTCCGCCGTTCCGACTGAGAGAGCACGCCCTCGGGGGCGAGCAATTGGGTTCAGACCTCTTGCGCAGCAGCTGCAGGGTAGGAAAGAGCGTCGAGGATTCGACCAAAGAGGCAACTCACTGTGCCTGGTTGCTGCACGTTTAGAGTCGGTTCTCCCGACGCGTCGTGGCAGATTTGACATCTCGTCTCGCCGACGAACAAGGCCTTATATTCGCGCAGGACCGCCTGAGGGTCGTCCTTGTCGAGGCTCTGCACCTCTTGAGGAGTTTCCGAAGTTTGGAGAGCCGCGTTCGTTCCGTTCGCTCGACCCCCTTGTTTCGTCGCCGCACGCGACGAAGCCTTGCCCTTGCCCTTGCCGCCGCTTCCAGACGCCTCGACCTGCACGACCGCGTCTTCCTCTGCCTGTAAGGCTCGCGCGAACGCTTCGTCGGCGTCCATCTCGGGCTGGTTCCCTCGCGAGTTGACATTGCGGTTGTCATCGTCGTCGTCCGAGGAAAGGGTCAGATCGACCGCTTTCCCTTTGCCCTTGGCGCCTGCCGTCGACCTCGTCGACCTCCGAGGAGGCATCTTCGTCTCCCTAGTGTCGTTTGCGAGGCCAGAGAAGCGCTAGAGAGCGAGTTGCGGAAGAGAGAAAGAAGGCTGGCGCTCCACTTTCCCGTCTCGTCGGGTCGACTTGAAAGAAAAGAAAATCTTTTTTCCCCTCTCTCGGCGAGACCGCGGACCTTCGAGCACCGCTCATAGAACTCGCGCATTTGTTGGACAGGCACGACGACTATCTCTCATCGCTCTCGGGACCTCGCCGCACGAGTCCGAGGGGTCGGCGCATCGCCTACCTTATCTCCAAAGTCCCCGATCGAACGTTTACCAATACCGCGCCATCTTGCCATACCGCACAGCGCCGCGCAGACCAAACGCGTGCGCAACTGTATCGTGCGGCCGATGATCCAAGAACGCGCGGGTCGCCGGGTTGTGCTCGAAGCGATGGAAGGAGGGCGGCAGGTCTTCGTATGGAGTCGGGTCCGAGCGAGAACCGGGGAAGGGGTGCGCTCCAAGGTACGGATTGGTGACGGGATGTCTTTGCTGCAGTGGGTAGAAAGTGAGGAGCGGTGTCAGTCCGTGGAAGCGCGAGGAAATGAAAGAAGGCTTGCCATCATCCAGCCCTCGACCCAGTAAGGGTTCAGAAGAAGCTGATGCAGGGGTCAGAGTCAGTATCTTGGGGTCTGCGAAGGGACATGTATGCGACGCACCAAAAACGACAGTCCAATATAGGGTCCGTCAGACCGCACGACCTGTAACGCGGTCACCATCGTGTGGGTAACGAGGAGGGAGAAGGAAGCGCGCTCATCCGGCCACAGTCTCCTTGAGTACCAATCACGGACAACTGGCTCCAATAGCCAATTGAGGCTGCCTCTAATGGCTGCATAGACGTTTTCGGAGTGGACATCCTCGAGATTGGCGGTACACAGCCGATGCAGTGTGGATTCGACCGAGCCCCGGACTGTGTCGATCGAGTTCTCGTTCTCCCACGGTAGCATATGGTCCGGCATGTTCAACGACGGGTACGAGCGGGGCGGGGCATAGCGGATCTCGCCGAGTAGCTCGGGGCGTTCCCACGAGCGTCTCTTGAGTCCGGCCGGGCACGCTGCCTTGGGTGATGCCAGGCGCTATAGACGGAGACGTCAGTGGTGTAATCTGTCAGCGTATCAGCCAACACGGACTCACGATGCGCTGCAGGATCAACTCGGGAGTGAGGGCGAGCTGAGGGAGGTCCTCGGTCAGCCACAAGGACAACAGCGCGTCTCGCCACAAGATCGAGGCGCACGAAGGTTGCCACGCAGGTCAGGAACACCCGTTGAGCGTGCCCGGTCGACATGCCTTCGGCGAAGGACGCCATTTCCGCATCGAGATCCGTCAAAATCTCAATAAACATCAAGAACTCTTGGTCGGTGGAGACGGAGGTTGTCCACCAGGCGTTACGTTGTGGGCCGTCCGACTTGAAGCCACTTTCAAGCCGCACGAGGAAATCGCGCCAGACGTCCCATAGCAGGCTCATGTGGACGCGAGAAGCGCGGACGTAGTTGTGATGAGCGAGCTCGGCGAAGTGGACGTGCAGATCGTGGAGGACCTTGGAGGAAGTGTATGACCGGTATTTTTTGTCGTGGCTCTCCTGCGACGCATAATCTCGTGGGCTCCTGCTGCCGAGGTCGTGCGAGACTTTGACGACCAGTTTGCGCATCTCGACCATCTCTTCGTCGTCGCCGACGAGATGGACGTGGTGCTCGTGATCTGGCGTGAGAGTGAGCATCGCGAGAGGTAGCTTGTAGGTGAATAAGGAGCATAGGAAGCGGGCGGCGGTTCATGATCTGATTAGCGACGCCGTAGTACGCCTAGGCGACGAGCTCCGGACATCCCGCGGACTTGGCGGTGCCAGTACCAGCCTTGGACGAGTGACACTGCAGCTCAAGTTTGCGCATATGAGGGGCAGCCTGTGTCGTCCGTAGAACTTCGCTGTTCGGACGAGCGAAGCTGAAAGTCCGACAACAGGAGCCCAGTGCCGACGCACCGCATTTGCGACCGGCACGGACCTTGAGGGGACGATGCACAGCATTGTCTCGTACACGTCATCAAAACGGAAGCTTGTAGCAGCATCGAGCTCAGTAGACTGGAGCTCGGCGGGGAATGTGCAGCAGCTGTAGGCGGGGTCGACACGAAATCGCCGAGTTGCAGCGTGCTAGATTTCTGCAGGTAGACATGACCGCGTCAGTGCAAGTCCCCCGATCGGACAAAAAGAGAGAGGAACGGCTGTCCGATCGGGAAAAGAGGGAGAGAAAGGAACGACTGTATTCACCTAACCGCATCCCTTGCTCGGCGAGCACGAATCGCACGCCCGTCCCTCGTTCCCGCTCGAGTTCGTTCAACTCGCGCTCGATCCGCTCATGGACCGTTTCCCTTTCTCTTGGGTATTTTGCTTCGATGCTGGCGGCGGCCGCCGAAGTTGTCGGATCCGAAGTGGCGGAAGAAGGAGCAGTGTCTGGCGGTGGCAGGTACAGCTCGTCCTTGATGTGTGTGATAACGACTGCGCGGATTTGGAGATGAGTGAGACTCCAACGTGAGTACCGATGTAGCCGCGCCCACGCGAGCGCCGCGCGCTGCGCAGCTGCAAGCACAGAGAGCCCGCAGCCGAGCCTCACCCGTCACGCCTGCCAGAGGTCCTCCTTTCGCGTCAGCCGCGCCTCCTTTAGTGCCCCGGCTCGCCACCACGAGCTCTTCGAGTACCGCAAGCTCCTCCATTACGTATGGCGGCGAGAGGTGCCCGAACAGTTGTGCTCGCGGCTGGGAAGACTGAGTCGGGCAGTAGGTTAGACTTCAGTCGGGTCTGCTCGTGTGAGAGGACATAGGCTGAAGCGCGCACCGGATAGCTGCACTCGATAAAGATGACGTCGAGTGAGCCGGCGACGATTTTTGAAGCGGCAGCCGTCCAGACCTTGCGATTCAGGTCAGTCCCGGAGACCGAGTCTGTGCATCGCAGGCACGTAGAGCCACATGTCAGCGTCTCTGGCACAAGACGAAAGTGGAGAGACCGAGAGAGACCGGAGCATCTGCGAAAAGGAACGCACCCGGCTCGACGTCTCCGAAAAAGAGAAACTCTCGCTTCGACACCTCCTCGCGCAGGAAGACGGCGGTCGAATGGTACACATCGCTTGAGCTCTTTGTCGAGTCTGATTTGGAGTGCGACGCGAGGGAAGCAGGCGTAGCGACGGAGGTCGATGGATTCGGACCGTGCGCGACGGGAAGGGCGGAAAAGGATAACGCTGACGAGAGCGGTATGGATTGTGATATTGGCGCTTCGATGCTGCATGCATGAGCGTCAGTGAGTTTGCACTACGAGTACAAGAAGACTCGGTCCTTCACGCGCAATGGATGCGCGACAGCGCGAATCTCGCAGCGTTGGAAACTCAACTCACACCCGGTACTGGTACGCCAACCCTTTCCCTTCCTTCGACTTTTCTCTCGCTCCAAGTACCGGCCAGACTCCTCCATCCATTGCGCGTTCGATATTGGCGATCGTGTGCTCGACGCCGTAGATCGGTTTCACTTGTGGGCGGCAGAGGGCGGACGAGATGACGAGGCCGGCGATGTGGTCGAGGTGGCCGTGGGTGATGACAAAGAATCTGAGACGGAGGGTGTCAGCTTTCGATACTGGCGTTTCGAAAGCGGGTATAAGGCGTCGAGACGAGGGAGTCCATTCGCTGGCGAAGAATGCCCGCCCTTCGCCCTCTTGAGAGGCAAGGACGACTTGGCGCGACGACCGCGGCCGTCGCGCCGGAACAGGTCGAGGTGCAGTAGTTACACTCGCGCTCTCGACTCACGTGATCGCGTCCCAAACGACGCCTCCGGTCCGCAACGCTCTCGCCTTCCGATCCCGTTCCGACTCTTGCGGCGTCTCGTCAACTCCATCGCTTCTCCGTTCGCCTTTCATAGAGGTGTCATGCTCGTGTGTCGGAAAAAAATCGGCAAAGAGTGTCGAGTCGCGTTCGGCGAGCGAGACGATGGCGCCCAGAGTCGAGCCGGCTGCGCGTGCACACCAGGGGAAAACATCGGCGAGCGATCCCCGCCGGAGCAGCGAGTAGAAAGTGACCAGGGACATCGAGAGCGAGACGATTGTCAGCGCTCCTGTACCAATTTGGCCGACAGAGGGACGCACCTTCGAGCCCGATACAGCCTTCCGACCATCGTTGCGCAGCCGGCTTTACGAGGTACGAACTCAGGTTGGACCCGACCGGTCCGCCTCCACAACCCTGGTGTGCGCGGATAAGAAGCGACGTAAGCGAATCTCGTCGGCGGCGAACGAGAGGCCGCATGGCGACTATCCCGGTACGCACCAAGACGAGCAACTCGAACGCCGGCTTATCGGGCTGGTTCCCGAGCCGCAATCGCTTCCATCGAGTTCCCTGCTCCATCCGTGGTAGCTCGACTGCACTGCAAGCTGGTTGCGATGCTTCTAGCTAGCTGTGATGACGCTGGAAGGCTAGCGCCGCAGGAAATGCGGGGCCGGAGAATGAAGAATCGAGCGGAAAGAGAGATGGCGGGTCGAGTCTTTCCAAGGGTCCCGCGTTGATCAAACAGCGCGCGAGACAGTGAGCGCAGCAGTGATCTGGCAAATATAGCTGGTCTCACGAAGCACGCGGTCCAGTGGGATGAGCAGGTTGTGCAGCTGGCCCGCGCCCTCCTTCTCCGGAACCCCGCCGCTCGTCCGACTGTCGGGACGCGGCTTCCGGAATCAAGGGCCCACCCGGGCCTCCAAAAGCCGATAAATGAAGCCAATCGCTATCGCCGCAGCACTTCCTAATTTACCCTGGCTCGACGTCGATGAAACGCATCAGAGGCAGGTAGTTTTGGGTCATGCGAATGCACGAGCTCATTTCTGCAGAAGTTGACGATGGCAAGGGCGGATAAGAGGAGGAGCTACCAGTTGTGCCCACGACGTTGGTAGATCCGATTGCGGCGAAAGTTGCCGACGCTGTGTTCCGCCAACACTCCGGCCATGTGCTCGTGCTCGAGGTCGGGGAAAGGGCTCGAGATGTGACCGTCCGCGATCGCCATCTGGAGCGAAAAGGAAGGGTCAGTCTCCTTTGTCGCGGGCTGCCGAGAAAAAGGCTGGACGGCGCCTTACCAGGTGATCATTCAAGCGGTGAGGAGTGTACTGGTGCTATAGAGCGGGCCGTATTAGAATCAGCACGGAGCGTGGTAAGTAGAAAAGAGCGACCGAACTCACGAGATGGCGGATGGTGTAGATCGCACCGCGGGTATCGCCGTACCAGCTCGCCTCAGCGTAGATGGCATTGACGACGCGCGCCATGGCTTGCTGCTGAAACCGCGTGGCAGCGTTGTGCCAAGCTTCGGCGGCTTGCGTCGTGAGGTCAGTGAAGCAGGTCGCGGTCCAGCTACGCAAGAGTTGTCGCTCGATTGGCCGGACGACCTTGTCCTCGTGTATGAGAGCCGCCTGAGTGCTCTGCTGGAGGCACCTGACGATTGCGAGCCAGCCTGCTGCGGAGGGGAGCGAGTCGCGACGTTTCGGCAAGCTGATGGGCGCGGTCGTGTCGAGCAGACCGACCAGCTCGACTCGTTCAGGGTACATTGTGAAGAGCTCGGGCGGGAACGGGACTTCTTTTGCGCCTTGGAGCTGGTGCACTTTCACCGTCCGCGCCCAGATCTTTCGCTGTAGAGGCAGGTAACGAAAGATTAGCCTGCCGCGCCTGCGAGGGAAGTAGCGATCGGAGAAGGCATTACCATGCGCTCGTATATAACGTATGGCGTACGAGAGAGCTGCAGATATTTAGAAGTCAGCAGGCGCCTTTCTACGGCGAACAAGATGCGACTCACGAAGATTGCCGTCAGTTCGTGTTGATCCGAGACGCGAAGGATCTCGTGGTAAATCTCCTTCAGCACGTGGACCGGCAGCAAGGCTTGAGCACCGGTAAGCTGGATGTAGTAGGGCGGCAGGGCTGGGGTCCCGCTGAACAGGAACGCCGCCCGGAAACGCTCGAGAAAGTCGCGTCCCGCTTGGGCGACCTCCTTGGCTTCGGCCAGTGTCTTGATGTGCTGCACCCACCGATGCGTCGAGGCAGCCTTACTCTCCTCGGTCGCTGTCTGCGATGCCGCGATCTCGGCGGCCGCGAGCTCGGTCGGAGGCCGTTGGCGGTACTCCTGAGTCTGTACCTTGATCGCTTCGTAAAGCGTCCAATCGGCACCCCTCCGGAGATCAAGCTCAGGATACAGGTTGGCGACGGTCAGCGCGGACATGTTGGCTGATGGCTCTGTGATGAATAAGAAGGAGAGAAGCGTCGTCGTGCGGGCCTTTTTCGAGACTCGGCAAGTCCGCGCTGAGCCGCCGGCTTGTCCGCGGAGGGTTTGCCCTCGAGCTCGACCCGATCCGATCGCAGATCCAGAGACCGCCAGCGTGTACCGGGAGCAAATCAATCTTCATGACCAAGCGGAAGGTCATGCGTTCAGCCAGCCAGCCGCCGTCGGCGGAGCCCGAAGGACTCGAGCAGAAAAAGGAGGCAGAATGTCGAGCGGCTGACTGGCGAGACAAGTCACGGACGATCAGCTTTGTAGAGCTAGTCTGCACGCAGCAGATGCGCTCTCATGGCGCGGACAGCGTCGAGTGTGGAGACGGAAGAGGTGAAAGAGCCCTTGCGCAGGTTGGCTTTCGCTACTCCACCTCGCTCTGTGCCGGCGGGTCTTTCACGGCTACTAGCTCGTTCCGCAGTCTCAGCTTACGGTGCAGCGCACGAAAACGGCTTCTGCCTCGCCCGCCCGGTCTGCTCCGGGTCGCCGCTTCTGAAATCCTCATTGCGACCTCAAACGGCCCGGCATCACTCTCCCCTCACGCTCAGGCGATCCCGTGCAGGCTAGACATGCCCATCCACCGAGCGAATCGGACCGCTCGGGACGGCAGCCGGCGACCTGCGATGCCGCGTTCGACTTCTCCCCGTCACGCGACCACATCGCCTTTCAACCCATCGCCGACCTCAGGACCGCAAGTCCCGCCACGAAATCAGTACAGAATCGGAGGTACGAGAGTACTGGGCTAATTGAGCCAGATCGCTTGAGCTGCTCTACAACCTCAGCCTCATACCGCTCGCGACTCGGGAGGATCGGTTGGGCCGAGCGTGACTTGCGTCGCGTTTGCCGGTCAGAGACCGGTACAAAAGGACAGCTTCGTGAACTGCTCAAGGAGCTCGGCGGGGCCTGCTCACGCACACTATGCGCGAGACGCTGAACCCGGGCCGCTTGAGCAGGAGGAAGCGCTTCTCTTGCCGTTGCTGCCGTACGCACATCTTCGTTGGCCGCTCAGCATAGTAGAGATGCGGGCGTATCCAACTTTCCGACTTAGCGATGCTATCTAGGTCCCGAGCTGCTTTCGAGCGCTAGCGGCATCGGCGCTTCACGACCGCGTTGATCGCTTTCTCTGGCGAATGCCCAAGCGGTTTCGCAACACGCCGTCATCGCGCAGTAACGCTCTCACGGACATCAGGAGCGCCCGCGCTAGGTGAATCGCTGCGCTCCGAAAAAGTTCCGAGTGACGGGGGAGACGGCTACCACGGCGAGCGCTTCCGTCCGTAGATGCGATCGCGGCGGACGTTTCCGATACTATAGAGAGGACCGTCCCAATGGTGAAGCTGGTGCTGTTGGTGGCGGGGACTACCGGGAAAGGGGATCGTGCCGCTGCCGAGGTTCTTCACCTGAGCGGAAAGCAAAATCGTCAGCTTGCCCTCTGGCGCGATGCCGGCCTACGCTCGACGGACTAGCTGAGCGTCAAAGGCGGCTGCAGTGTATTGGTGCTAATTGGCCTGTCAGTCAGAAGCATCACTGCGAGAGAGAGGCCTCGAAAGGAGCCGGCTCACAAGGTGGCGAACTGTCCATAAGGCACCGCACTTGTGACCGAGCCTCTCCGCCTCCTGGTTGATCCGCCGAGCGGCCGCATAATAGAGCTGCCTCGCCTCACAGTCCGAAGCGTTGTACCAATCGTGCACCTGTTCGGACCTGAGCTCGATCAAGCAGGTCCTCTCCTGCTCGCGCAGAAAACTTCGGTAGGCCGTATCCACAAGCGTGGCAGCTTGCATTGCGTGCCAAATGCTGAGGTCAAGCAACACCCGGGCCTCGGCGAGCTTGTGAACGGGAGTGACGTCCGAATGGCGGGCAGAGTCGAGCGAGGGCCAGATTGCCGCAGTTGAATTGTTGACGAAACCCGCAAGTTCAACGCGCTCGAGATAGAACCATTTCAGTTGCCGCGGGAACGGTAGCGCCGACTGGTCGTCCACGTGGTGTTCCCATGACGTGCGCTGTAGCACTTGCGTCGCAGCGTCAGTTCTGCTGAACACGGCAGGGGGTATCAGTCACTCACAAGGCGTTCGAACAAGGCGTACGGCGTTCTTGCCAGCTATACATGGTTTCAGTATAGCGTAAGCGATGACACGGCAGATCGCTTCGAGGTCAAGGTCCTTACCAGGATGGCAACCTTGTTCTCGTTGGTCGCAAATCTGACTTTTGCACGAAGCTCGTTCAAGATAGCTTGGAATACCCTGATCTGAGCATCCGAAAGCTGCAAGATCCAGCGCCGTTGTCCCCGAAAAGACATTGGCCTGAACATGGTATCGAAGCGTCCGAGAAAATCGTCAAAGGCGGCCGTGACGTCGTCGTTCCGGAATGAGGTGACGTCCCGTTTGAACCTCCTGATCCAGTTCTGCAGTACCGAGTTCTTGGCCTGGTCGCTACGTCTCGGTATACTGTCCGCGGGTCCGGCGACGGCGGGCGGGAGCTGCCGGTAGGCGTTGGTCTCGATCAGGACTCTGTAGCAGAGCTCGCGGTCCACATCGACGGGATCGAGAGTGCGATAGCGGGCAGACATGTCCGCCATTCGTGCCACGATCGAAGCAGGAAAAGGACCACGACGATGGGAGGCGCGGGACGAAGAAAGGCAGAGCCAAGAAGCGGTCGCCTCCGGCGTCCGGTTCGATGTCGGAAGATCCGCGGATCAGCAAGAAAGTCCACTAGTTAGCTTGTCTTAACTATGCATGCACGCGTGCGCGTGTACGCATCACGTCAAAGCCTCGTAGCTCCAGTATTCGTGGCAGTCGCAAGGACGGCCTGTCCGCGGAGCAGGCTCGGCAATCGCTGACGAATGATCGACCATTGCCGGCGCCCGTACGCGCATACGCCGTTGATGAGTTGACGGTGACGTTTCAAAGCCTTTTTCACGCGAATATAGTGGTACCGTCGTACGGGAGCGTTCGAGCGAACGAAGCGATTCCGAGGCGAGCGAAACGAAAGCCAGCAGCGAGACGAATTCGAGCAACGCAAAGGCGCATCTGACCAGAGTCAGACTTTAGGGGGGTGCGTGTTCTGCGTCTGTATGGTCGAGGGAAGGAGGAGGAGCGCCCAGCCGACGAGCCGACAACGACGCCAACTCTTTTCAACTCGCTTCCCTCCCTCGTCTCTCCACGCGCCTGACAGCGACACCCACAGCCCTCTGTGCAATGGACCGGAAACGGAAATGGGACGAACCGGCCGAGCCGTCGCTCGACGGGACGACGACCAACGCGGCGGCGGTCGACTCGCCCATGAAAATCCCAAAGACTGAAGACTCGCACGGCCCGGCGGCGGCGGCGGCGAATGACGGCGCAGACAAGGCAGCAGAGGCGGCAGGTCAGTCTCTCTCTCTCTGTGTCTCGGTGTGTGTAGAGTCCCTGCGGCGGTGGTGTCCCCGAACGACTCGGTTCTCGACTCGTCGACTTTGCCGAATCCGAAACAATGCACGTATCGACTACGGAGGGAATCAAATACTGACGAACTGCGCGCGCGCAGCCGCGATCGCCGCCCGACTCGCGAGTCAGTACAGAGGAGGAGGAGGAGGCGCCCCGCCGCCGCCGCCCGGGTCTGCCCCTCCTCCGCCCCCGGGAGCTTCGACTGCAGCCGGATCGTTTGGTGGAGTCGGTCACAAAGGAGAGAGGGACCGCGATCGCGAAGCAGGACTGTGAGTCTCCCTCCCCCTCTCTCTGTTGCTCGCTCGTTGCCTCTCCTGGTTTTAGCTGAACCGTCTGCCCCCCCTCGCCGCGCCTGCAAAATGGACAGCCACGTCGAGGACATCGAGATCAACGATTTGAGGAACCGGTACCTGTTGACAAAGGGGCCGACGCAACAACAGATCTTGGCCGACACGGGCGCCAACGTCTTGACGCGCGGAGTCTGGTACCCCGACAAGTCGATGGCGACCGAAAAGGACCCGCCCCTGTACCTCCACATCACCGGCGTGAGTCCCCGCCCCCCCCCGGTTCTCCGCGAAAACATGAAATGAGCTGATCCGCTTCAAACAGGACACGCCCGAGAAATTGGAGGCGGGCGTGAAAGCCGTGAGGGCTCTGATCGATCAAGACTTGAACCTCCTCGCGGGAGGACCGCGCGGTCGTCACATGGGTCCGCCCGGGCAACAAGGTGGACCGGACGCGGACCGCGACAGCGGGTACGGGCAGCGGGTGAGTTTTTTCGGGTTTCGGCCCTCTCGTGGACAGCAGATCGGGGCGAACGACCCGCTGACCCTCCTTCTTGGTGCGTGACTGCGCGCAGCGCCGCTGGCCCGAGGAAAAAGTCATGATCGACCTCGAGCCGTTGCGCAACTTTAACGTCCGCGCCAAGGTCGTCGGACCGGGAGTGAGTCGGATCTCCTTCCTCTTTCACTCGTCCCTCATGCGACTCGTTTCTGCGTTCGGGTCTGGAAGTCCAGGCTCGCTGCAGCGAGGGTCGCTAAAGAAGGATTGAGCTTCGACTGACCCTCTGATCCGCGCGCGCGCGCTCGCAGGGCATGTTTGTCAAGTACATTCAGCAAGAGACGGGCACGCGCGTCCAGATCAAGGGCCAAGGGTCGGGGTACATCGAGACGGATACGGGTCGCGAGAGCGACGACCCGATGCATGTCAACATTGCGTGCGTCTTTTTCCCCTCGGCGCTCTCTTGTCACTCTTTCGTGAAAAGAGCTCAACTGACCTAGACGATGATCGCGTGGGCATTTCCCCCTCGCACAGCGGTCCGGAACCGCAACAGATCGAACGCGCCGTCGAACTCGCCAAGGATCTGCTCGAAGTGATTCGCGAGAAGCACGCCGAGGCGTTGCAGCACGGTCCGCCGCAGTTCGGTGGTGGTGGCGGACAATATGGTCACGGAGGAGCAGGGTTCCCACCGAGCGGACCGAACGGGTACGGTGGACCGGGAGGGCGGTTCGGCGGACCGCCTCCGCAGCAGCAGCAGATGGATCCTTATGCTCAACAGCAGCAGAACCCGTACAACTACCAGGTACGTGCTTTCCCGCGCGAGCGCTTGCTCTTCGGCTCTCCGGTCTCACGGACTGAGCTCATGTGGATTTGTCGCGAACCCCCGCGCACAGCCGAACCAATACGCCGGTGCCGGTCTCACGGCGCCTCTCCCGCCTGGCGAAGCGCCGCCTCCTCCTCCCGGTGGTGGTGGCGAGCAGCAGCAGCAGCAGCAGGGAGCGACTTCGGCGGCGCCGGCTGGAGGTGCCGCCGCGAGCGGCATGTCGAACGAGCAGTACATGGCTTGGTGGAACTCGCTCGACGCGGCGAGTCAGGCTTACTACACCCAGTGCGTCGTTCGCGGCCTCTTGTCTAATCTGAGGTAAGACTGAACCTAACCGGACGTGCTCGCGCGCACCAGATACTACGCGGCTTATGCGCAGTATGCCGCGAACCCGGCTGCTGCGGCTTCTTCGGGCGCGGCGGGCGGTACGCCTCAAGGCTCATCCAACGCCGGCGCGAGCGCTTCCCCCGCTCCTCCGAGGTACGCCTTCCCCGATCGCGCGCTACGAACGAAACACACGCACAAGGCTGACCTCCGGTGTTCTCTATGCGCGCCCGCCAACTCTTTTTTTGCTGCAGCTCGGCCCCGCCTCCGCCTCCTCCTCCGAGTGACGCGCCGCCCCCTCCGCCGCCGTCTGCGGGGAACGAAGGCGGTGGATCGGGTCGGTACGGCGCCGTGCCGCCGCCGGCGGGGTTGTAGGCCCCCTTTTTCTTTTGGTTGCGAGGTCCGGGTCCGGATGCCCGTTACGTTTCAGGTCTCGGGGCGAAAAGTTGGGGGACGGGACGTATGGAGAGTGTCTTCTGCGTGCTGTATCAACTTTGCCCTGGCTGTCCGACCTGGTCGAGAAGGGGGAGAAAAGTGGTGGCCTGATTTTGGGATCGTTCGCGCTTTTTCGCTTCTCTTCTCTTCCCTCACTCTTCTTTCGCTCAAACGGCTTCGGACCGACTTGGGCACACTTCAAAGGACCTATCGCACCTCGTGACACGGCCAAAGATGTACGTCACTGCTGTCTCGTGGGAAGCGGCGGTCCAACTTCGACTCGCGCTCGTACGTCGCGAACCACGTCTTTGCGATTCGGTCTTGCGCTCTGTCCGCTCGGGACGAGGACGCGGCTGATAGTAATGACCGAACTGGCACGTACAGGCCCTCGTGTTGCTCGAGCATCAGCCGGCAAACGTCTCGCTGCAAGGTGCGCACGGCGACTCTTGCCTCGTTCGGCTCAAACTCGTTCTCGCTACGAGGCTTCGGGCTGATCGAAGGCGAAGTTCATGGCGTACAGGCTGGCTCGACTCGCTTCGTACGCTCGTCAAGCAGCGCACCGCGCCATCAGACTTCGACGCGACAAGTCCCACAACGAAGACGACGACGACGACGAAACCGACCTCGGAAAGCTCACGAGAGCCTCGGACGACTTTGGACAAGGTCGACGCTCGTTATACGGCGGATGAGTGGGCGCTACAAGGTGGTCCGGAGGGGAGGGCAGGAGGTACAGGGCTGCAAGCGGAGTCGCGGCAGGAAGGTGAGCGCGAACGACCTGGCTCGAGCTTGAGACGCGCTTCTGCAGCCTCGAGGCTACGTGGCGGGCTCATTTCACGGGTGCTCAGACGTCTCACAGACGCGGCAACGGCAGCCGCAGAGGAGGACGCAGTCCCTCAATCGACTCAATTGCGACTCGCCGCTTCGAACCGTGAGTGCTGGGTGCTCGAGTCGGACGCTCCCACAGCGCTCCTTCTGGCGCGAATCAGTCCTTGATGAGATTATCGGAGCTCTCACAGTGGGTCCACCGGTCATCGCCGCCCTCGAAGCACTCCTCATTGCCTCTCGCTCACCCTTCCAACCTTCCCAAGCTTCCGATCCGTCCGGCTCGAACGCCAACTCTACCGCGCATCGCTTCCTCGCCGCGCTCGAAGCGAGCCTGTCTCCCACCGAGCTTGCACAGGAAGAACCGGCCGAATTTGTCGTCAAGTTTGACGCGCTGGGGGTGGTCGGGAAGTGGTTCGTCGACTTGATCGCAAAGTGGCGGGCGGAGCACCCAGCTCACGAAGCAGACTCGAACGGCGGATACGGCACAAGGAGTAAGGGGAAGCCACCGAATCAGAGTGCGGCGACGCCCGCGGAGGAAGAAGTTGCCCAAGCGGCGGACGCAGCGCTCGAACGGGTATGGGCTTTCGCTCGCCATTCTCCACCCAGATCTCACCGCTGACTCGCCTTCATGAGACAGCTGGCGATCCTCTTGACCAGCTTGTTACCGCTGGCCGTCATGCACCCCATCGCGCTCGGCAACCTCGCCGCGATCATGATCCAGCTCTCGAGCTCGACGACCCGCCTCGCCCGGTCACGGATCCTCCCCGCCTTGTTGCAGCATCTCCTCGCGCCGCTTCAATCACTCGTTGTTCTTCCGAGCTCGCTCAGCAACGAGCGGATCCTGAACGACGCGTACGCGACCGACTCGCACGCGGTCGAAAGGATCTCGGCGATCCTGTCCCTCGCGCACCTCGTCCTCGATGCGACTCCGCCGGATGGGCATGCCAGAGGAGGAGAAGGAGAAGGCGGATCGGAAGAGCTCGGATCGGCGCAGAGTGAGCTCGTACGGTTCCTCGGGACGCACGGGGTCGATGCGCAGCTGGCCGAGGTGCAGCTGCCGTTTTCGGCGGCGGCGACGACGCTAGGTGGTGGCGCCGGCGCGACCAGCGTCGAGAGCGCCGTGGTCGGACTCGTCGAACGGATCTGGGAGCAAGTCGATGCACCCGACGACGCCAACGAGGCAAGGGTGTAGCCAGAGATCAGAGCGCGAGCGAAAAAAAAGGAGCAAGTTCACGAGCGATTGAAAGGGAAAAGGCACGTCGGATCGTAAGTCATGTCGGATCGCGTAAGTTTCAACCGTATGCAACACCCTGCAGCGGTGGTAGTGGTGGCATCATCCCCAATGGCGGGAGGACCGCACCACCCAACTTGGCCGCGTCCGCCCCGGCTCCTCCACCAAACACCCACCGCTCGACATCCTCCTTCCCTTCGCTCCTCAAGTAGAACCTCCCGAACTTGCGCCGACACGCGTTGCTCCCACCTTGTTCTTGGTACTCTTGTCGCGTCACAAAGGACGAGAGGTCGAGCGGGGTCGAGAATGTGGTCCGGAGGGGAGAGGCGGGAGGCAGCGAGAGGTACGAGGCGGCGGAGGAGGCGGCGACGGTCGTAGGTCTGCTCCGAACGGTCTTGTGTAAGCTCAACAGACAGAGGAAGTGGAAGTATGGCGCGCGCGCGGACAGGCGGGACTTACGAGGCAGACACGGTAACACGGACGTCGAAATCTTGGGGCGCAAGTGATCGCAGGTCGGCGCGTCTGTCCGAGTTCGAAATTTCGTCAGCGGCGACAACGGGGATCCGGGGTTGCTGCTGAAAAGACTCACAACCGGTCCGCAAAACCTTCGAAAGCGGTGCTGCCGCCGACGCAGACAATGTTGCTCCAGAATAAGCCCTGCAGCGAGTCGGGCAAGAGCGAGATGCAGGTCGCGACCGTCTCGGCGATCCCGGCCTGATTCATGTCTGCGCGAGCGCCGGAGCCGGAGTTAAGATCCTTCGCTTTCGAGTTCGCCATCTCGGAAGGAAGAGAGGAAGAGGTTTGGAGCCACGCACCGATTGTCGAAGGCGTGAACAAGACCTCCGGGACGCTGAACCGCTCGTTGCACAAATGGAGGAGCTGTTCTTCTTCCTCCTCTTTCGGCGGCGGAACGAACGTCGCCACGTCGGGATCGCTCGGTGGCGGCGGGGAAGGCGGCGGCGGAGTGAGACCGGTTCGAACGTAGCCGAGTTTGTTGGTCGAGGTCGGGACGAAATCGGGCAGCACATAAGTGCGGACGATCGGGTTGTGCGTGTCGCGGCTGCAGGACACGACCAAATTCCGCGACATCAGCGTTGCTGGCCGAAGTGATGATCATGCACGCCCTGAGGGGACAAGGAACTGCGCTCGCGACCTACTTTGCCGTCTCCCAATCGTGGTCCCATTGCGTCGAGACGTAGCACACTTTCTCCTTGGCGTGCTCCATGACGCTCGTCTGATCCATCATGTACCAGTGTCGGAACGAGACGAGCTCCTTCAAGTAGTTGGTGAGCAACTTGCCGCCGACGTCGATCCTGTGCATCACGGCGAAGGACCAACGACACTGCAGCGTCAGCTCTTCGTGGCTGTTGTGTGCGCGGGGGCAGAGGTAAGTCACGGAGCTGCCGACGCACCTCCTGACGGCGTGACTGACGACCCGACCGCGCAAGATCGGGACGATGTGGGTAAAGCTGAAGCCGGAATCGATCACGAGCGCGCATTCGGGCGGTGGTGCGTTCGGTGCACCGCGGGCGTCGAGGCCGTACGGAACGAGTGCCGGTGCTGTGCGTGGCGAAACGTCAGCTCCACGGATCAGCTGCATAGCCCATCGCTTACGATTCGGCGCCGAAAAGGGCGGCACCGGCGACGCACCTGGACACCGCAAGTAGCTCGCAAACTCGTACTCTTCAAAGACGATCTGGTCATAGTGCTCTTGGACGTTCGGCAAGTTGTGCACCGGTTCCGTCACGAGCAGATTCGTCTCTTGCGGGTTGATCTGTGGGCGGTGTGCGGTTCCAGATCAGCTTCTTCTCTCGCGCGGCGTGCGGTGATCCCGTATGGACGAGAGGCCGACTCAACCGCCAACCCTTTCCCTTTGCCGGCGTACACCCGATCCCACACCGTCTTTTGGACGTCCCAGTTGTTCAAGATGCCGCGGTCGAACGGGACCCGGAACGTCAACCCGCCGAAATCCTGACAGTCGAGGTCGAGTTCGTCGGCGATAAAGTTGCGTTTCGCCGTCTTGCTTCGGGCGATCGCGTTCCGAAACGTCGTGACGGGACTGCGGGCGAGGGCCGAGTCCAGTGAGCTTCGTCAAGTTGGGTAGAGAGCAAGACGGAGGGAAAGGTCCAGAACGAACGGGTCGAGGGAAGGTGCCGCCGGATCTGCCCACGCCGCTTTGATCGAGTGGGCACCATTATCGAGGACCAAGACTCGTGGCGACAGAGGCGTCTGCATCCTGTCTCTGTGTGTAATAGCGTTGGCCGCTGTTGACAGCGTCGGCCCAAAGTTCCAACGAGCCGCCCTCGTTTGCGCGACAGCAGTAGCGGTCGATAGAGCGGCAGAGGCAGGCGCAGTCGGTACAGACGGGAGCTGCAGAGTCCTTCAAGATCGACAGGCTGTAGCCCTGTTGCCTTGCAAAGTGGACTGCTCATGCGAAAACGGCGGCGATCAACACCCAAAAGCGGGGAGGGCGCAAACTCCGCGGCTATACGGCGCTTCCTCTTCTTCAACCACTCTACGAACGCGGGTGCCTCTCACACACAATGGAACACCAGAAGGGCAACGCGCGTTTGTGCAAAAGCTGGCTACGCATCGGTGACAGCGCCGTGAGACGCATCGCTGACCAGCTTGATGTACTTGTACAGAGCGCCCTGAGCAGCTTGGACACGTCAGCATGCAGGCGCGCACTTACGGCCGCAGAGCATGAGAGACACGAGAAACGCACCGACTTGACCTTGGGTTCCCGCGGGACCCACTTCTCGCGCCTCTGGGCGAGTTCTTCGTCCGACACCTTCATGTCGATCGTGTTCTTAACCGCGTCAATGTAGACCTCCTGTGTCGCGTGCATCGATGGAGCGTCAGTCGAGAGAGTCGACTTGCCTATGCGTAACACCAGGACGAGAGAACGCACGTCTCCGTCCTCGATCAGGGCAATGTTGCCGCCGTTGAACGCCTCGGGGACGACGTGACCGACGGTGAACCCGTGCGTGCCACCCGAGAACCGGCCGTCCGTCACGCACGCGACGTCGAGTCCGAGCCCGGCTCCCATCACCATACTCGTCGTCTTGAGCATCTCGGGCATCCCCGGACCTCCCTTGGGTCCCAAGTACCTCAGGACGATGACCGTCTTTTCGCCTTGCTTGATCGACTTGGTCTCGATCGCCTTGGTGACGTCGTCCTCGTTGTCAAACACGCGCGCCTTGCCGCGGAACGTCAACCCTTCCTTGCCCGTGATCTTGGACACGCACCCGCCCGGCGCAATGTTGCCCTTGAGGATCCGGAGGTGACCCGTCGACTTGATCGGGTCCGACAGCGGCCGGACGACGTCCTGGCCGTCCTTGAGCGGCTTGGCCCGGTCGAGGTTGTCGCCGAGCTGGCGGCCGTTGACCGTCATGATGTCGCCGTCGATCAGCTTGTGCTCGAGGAGGTATTTCAGCACGGCTGGTGAGCGTCATACGAGTAGCAGTCAGCACCTTGTTTCGCTCCTCCTCGGCCGGTGGAAACGCACCGGGAACGCCTCCGACCTTGTGGAGGTCCTCCATGACATACTTGCCGCTCGGCTTCAAGTCGGCCAAGAACGGCACGCGGTCCGACACGCTCTGGACGTCATCGATCGTCAACTCGATCCCGACGCTCTTGGCGATCGCAATCAAGTGCAACACGGCGTTGGTCGAGCCGCCGAGGATCATGGTCAGGACGAGCGCGTTCTCGAACGCCGCTCGGGTCATGATGTCGCGCGGACGGATGTTGCGTTCGAGCATCGTCAACATGGCCGGACCGACGAGGTCGCACTCTTCTTGCTTCTCTTTGTACGCGGTCGGGGTCGACGACGATCCGGGCAGGGTCATGCCCATCGCTTCCGCCGCCGAGGCCATCGTGCTGGCGCGCGCGAAGTGCGGCCCAGGTCAGCGGTGTTGGGGACAAACGAAGGCGGACAGATGAGCTCACTTGGCGGTGTACATGCCTGTTTGTCAAGTCAAGGGGGAACCGAACGGAACCGAGGAGGATCGCAAGTCAGCTCTTCCGTCTCTTGCGTGTCCGAGTCTCCGTCTCGGGTTTTCAGAGCACTCAGCGACGACCGGCGCTAGAGAGAGAGATAACCGGGGGAAAGCAAGACAGAGCAGGGAAACAAAGAAGAAAAGAAAAGCCTCACCTCCGCACGCGCCGCCTTCCTTCCTGCACGAGTTCCTCACCGTCTCCAACCTGACCCGCTCGGCCTCTTCCGTCTCACCCATCTCGAGGTACTTGCCGTACGATTGGAACGCCGATACGACGTCGAGCGACGGCATGCCGGCACCGCACGAACCGGGTTGCATCGTCCCGCCGTAGACTGGTTTTCGCATGGGGTTTTCCAGCGCGCGCGCGAGAGTCAGTCTCTCTCTCTTCCTGAGTCGACTTCTTTGGGGGGGGAGGGCGGGGACGCACCCATGAGACCGGGTCGGTTCAAGCGACCGAGGGCCATCAAGACGCCGGGCCTGTAGGAGGGCAAACATCGCGTCATCAGCAAACCCGCGCCGTACGACAAGGGGGGTCCAGAATTTTTCCTTGCCACGCACATGTTCTTGTCGCAAGCCTGTCCGTGAGGGGGATGCGCAGTCACGCCCGACGACAGTCAGTCCACTTTGTTCCCGCACACCGCATCCACGGGAGTGCGCGGGCGGCGAACTCACCGGAATCGTCACCATGCCATCCAACCAATGGCCACCTCCGACCGTCTCGACGGCATCAGCGATCAAGTCCCTCGACTGGAGCGAGTAACTCATGCCGAACGTGCCCATCGAGATCCCGTCCGAGACGGCCGGCGTCCCGAACCCGTACCCCGTGATGCCGGATTTCGTCAGCGAGTCTTTGATCCGCGTGCCGAGAGTTAGGACGTGCTTGTTGCAGCTACACGCGACGCGAGGGTGGTTCCCGTCAGCTGGGTCGGTCGCGCTAATTGGTGAAAGGGGCGCTTGAAAGACAATAATACTCACGGGTTGCCCTCGTACCTGTTTTCGCGCGCGAGTGTCTTGAGGATTAGCACCGTACGCACACATCACTTCGGACAGAGCGAGAGAGAGAGTGGCCCTCCCGTACCAGACGTTGGCGATTCCGACCATGGGCCGCTCGAGGTCCTTGGGTTGGTCGATCGAATCGGTCGCGTACAGCATCGCTTGCGAGGCGCTGCGTTTCCCCCGCAAGGTGAAAGGCACTCTTGTTTAGCTCGTCTGTGCGCGCGTGCGCTGACCGGACGAAAGGGGGGGCAAAAGGTAACTCACCCTTGAGTCTTGCTATGCGTGAGCATGTACCTGTGTGTGTGTGTGCGCGCGCATGTGTCGGCGGTGGTCAGCGTTTCACTTCACACGGCACGGCACACACGAGCGAGCGCGCGGGGCGGGCAAACTCACGAGTACCGGTTCAGTCGTTCGCCCGGAGGCGGCGCCAACGGGTCTTTCGCGGTTTGGGTCCGGGCAGACGAGGAGAAGGCGCGCGTGGCTCGCGTAGCGGCGGTGGCTGCTCGGAATCGCAGTGGAGAGGCCATGGCGTGTGAGAGCGAGCGAGGCGCGGTGGGGAGGAGGAGAGGCGAGGGAGAGGAGGAGGGAGTTAAGCCTCGGAGGAAGAACGAGGGAGGCTGTGTGCGAGGAGCCCGAGTCAGCGTTCGAATTGGCTGCAGCTTGGTTCTCAAGGGCGGGCAAGTGCAGCTTCGGGGGGTTGGGGCTATGCCGTTCCTCGAATGAGGGAGAGCTAGAGTCTCGACGGTTGCATCCTCGTCGTTGGCGGGCGGAACTCACAGTTCGTTTAGTCCCTCGGAGCTAGCAGGTAGACCTAGTGAGCGGTGGATCGATTCGAGCAGCGGTACACGCTCGTCTCTCTCTTTGCTGCTGTAGCGAGCGAGAGTCAACTGTTTGTTCGCTTTGCTCGGCCGCCGTCTCTCTCGCCCGCCCCGGCTTCGACCTGCCGCGCCGATCACTCGTTTGATCAGTACGGCATCTGATTGGTTGGCCCGCCTGGAGTGGTCTCGCGTGCGTCGAGTGGGTAGCTTATCGAAGAGAGCTACGCAGTTTGAGCTCGGAAGTCAGGACCAACTCTCTATCGTCAGAACCGAGTCTCTGTCTCTATAGGGTCGCACACTAGTGACTCAGGGGAGGGAGGCGAGTTACAAATCGAGGTTCCGGCGCGATTGTGCTTATTTGTCAGCCAGACTGGGCGCGGGAACGGCAGAGAACGAAGTTACCGGCTCAGTCATTCTCGTTCTCTCTCCCTCTCTACGCTTGTATACACTCTTATCGGGTGAACCAGAACTGGCTCACTTGTGGCTCAACAGTAACCTGTTCTCTCGGTCAATCAGTTTGCGTTCGCGGTTCGTCTTTGCCGCCGCCGCCGCCGCTACCACCTTCTCGCGCCCTCTCTTTACTCAAACTCCACTCGGTGCGTTGCAAAGTGGCGCGTGCTCTTATGGCCTAGTATCTCTGGCTGAGGAGGAAGGAACTGACTCGTGCCTCCTCTTTGATTACGACATCTGTGTGCCCGCGTCCTTTTACCCGCACCCTCCCTCTCTCTCTCTCGCTCGCTGAATCTTCCCGCCCGCCCGCCCTCACGAACGCACGAACGCTCGCACGCCACACACGCAGCCATGGCTCCGATTGAAGTCAACGGTGGCGCCGCCGCCGAAGCTCCGTCAAAGCACAACAAGGTCGTCATCATCGGGTCAGGTCCCGCCGGACGTGAGTCGCTCTCTGACTTCTCGCGGGCGTCTTTTTGTTTCCCCCGATCGTCTAGACTACAAAGACCTCGTACCTCGGAAGCTGACTCTTCTCGCGCGCTCGCTCGTTTGCGCTCTCGGACGGGAGAGCAGACACGGCCGCGATCTATGCCGCCCGCGCCAACTTGAAGCCGGTCATGTTTGAAGGGATGCTCGCCAACGGGTTCGCCGCCGGAGGTCAACTCACGACGACGACCGACGTCGAAAACTTCCCCGGGTTCCCGGAAGGGATCCGCGGTCCCGAGATGATGGACCTGTTCCGCGCTCAGTCGGTCCGGTTCGGGACGACGATCCACACCGAGACGATCTCGAAAGTCGACTTGAGCGAACGGCCGTTCAAGTACTGGCGTGAGGGGGAGGAGCAAGGCGAACCCGAGACGGCAGAGACGTTGATCATTGCGACGGGCGCGAGCGCGAAACGGATGCACATCCCGGGAGAAGAGACGTACTGGCAGTCGGGCATTTCGGCTTGCGCCGTGTGCGACGGTGCCGTCCCCATCTTCCGCAAGAAGCCCCTCGCCGTCGTCGGAGGAGGTGACTCGGCCTGCGAAGAGGCCATGTACCTCACAAAGGTGAGAGATCGTACTCGATCTTTTCCGATCTTCCAGGGCGTTGCTGACTCGCCCATCCGTACAGTACGGCTCTCACGTGTACATGCTCGTCCGTCGCGACGTCCTCCGCGCCTCGAAAGTCATGGCAAAACGCGCCATGTCGCACCCCAAGATCACCGTCCTCTGGAACACGGTCCCCGTCGAAGCGAAGGGCGACGGCGAACTGTTGACTCACTTGCGCGTCAAGGACACCAAGTCGAACGAGGAACGCGACATCGAGGCGAACGGCTTGTTTTACGCGATCGGGCACGTTCCCGCGACAGAGTTGGTCAAGGGTCAACTCGACCTCGATGAGGATGGGTACATCAAGACGCGACCGGGCACGGCCGAGACGAGCATCGAGGGGGTCTATGCGGCGGGAGACGTGCAGGTGCGCCCCTTTTCGAAAAAGTCGCGGATCGTCTCGGAATGTCGAAAAACTGATCCGTCGACCCCTAAACAGGACAAAATCTACCGCCAGGCAATTACCTCAGCGTCAAGTGGCTGCCAAGCAGCTCTTGGCGCCGAAAGATGGCTGTCTGAGCACGAAACTTTGAGTCGGGAGGACGTCCAGCCGCCCGTTGGCTCGGAATAGCCGGTTTTCGCAACTTTTCGTTTCCACTCGCTCTCAACTCGCTCCTGCCCGCCGGAGACGGTCCCAGATCGTACTCTATGGTACACAGAGCCGGGAAAGAACAGGAGCGGCGTGGCGCATCCCCGTCGCGTCGGCGAGAGCGACTTCTCGGCGAACTTCGCCACTGACCGGTTTCTTTCCTTCTGCTCGGCTCTCGAGGCTTCCCGCCCGCCGAAACGTTACGGACGGTGCTTTGCTTCTACGGCTACGGAGTGGCGCTCTCGGGAAGATGAGTCAGAGCGTCCGGGCGAGCATTTATCGTCCGACGGAAGGGGCGGGTGGCTGCTTTGTCTTTTTGTTCCGAACGCCCGCCCTCTCGCTCTCCCCGTCGATACTGCTGCGGTGTTTCTCACGTGTACTTCATGGATGCTGTGCATTTGCGGCGTTATCTCCCCATCCCTGAGCAGGCACCACTCTCGAGCTCCTCCGTTGGCGGTTTTACATAGTCGTGCGGTCTGTCACTGGTCCGGCCCGGTCCACAGACTGACCAAAGCGACGGTCGAGAAGAAGCTGAACGTGACCGTGTCGTTGCAAAGGCATCGGTACAAACGAAAGGAGCGGAAAAGACATCGACCCGCGCGAAAGGAACGGGTCCCCGATCACGCCGTCCCGTACGTCGTCTGATATCCCTGCTGCTGCTGCTGCTGGGGCACCGCCTGGTAGCCCTGTTGCTGCTGGGCGTGCACGTAACCAGGGGCGTGGTGCGCGCCTCCGGCCGGACCCCATTCGGCGTTCCCAAAGTACTGCAGGTCGGGCCCGTACCGCTCTTCGGCCTGCATCTTGCGGTAGATGAGGTAGAACGAATGCAGGTGGCCGGGCAGATATCCGAGCAGGGTGAGGGCGATGTTGATAAAGAGGTCGCAGGAGCAGCCAGTCTGCGCAGAGAGAGGAGAGCGGGAGGAGTCAGCGACAAGTTTCCCCGGGGAGTCGGCTTTTTCCCGAGCGTCGTAACGTTTCCGCCCCGCTCCTCGAGAGCTCGGATGAGGCAGCGATAGAGCGCCGACTCACGAGGATGCCGGCGGCGGCGGGTGGGAACAAGATGGCGACGAGGACGAGGAGGACTGCCCCCGAGATGTGTGCGCAGGTCAGCTGCGTCCCTTCCCTTCAGCACGGGGACGAGGTCCAGCTCACTGTCGGACGAACGGGCCATGGTAGTCTGGAGTGCGTGTGTGGTGTGAGGTGCGTAGAGGGTGGGTGGCGGATTTGCCGGTGGGTCTGCTCGTTACGGATCTCAGCGACGAGTCTCGCGGTGGACCAGCGTGCGGAGATTGCTCCAAGACGCACGATAGAGGCTGATGAGTGGGTACGAGTTCAGACTCGCGGGAGTAGCAGATCACAACTCGACAAAAAGTATGATGACGCAGTCGACATGAGAAGGTCAAATCAGGGGGAAACTTCACGTGACGAGCGATCTTGTCGCTCGTCGAGGGTCGCGCTCGCCCTCAGCTCCTCACGCAAGCGGCGGGCAGGCAGTGGCGCGAGGAGACGGCAGCTCCTGAAACTCTCTCGCTGGGGCAATGCTGCCCCCTCGGCAGAGCTACCCCGGGAGACCGCTCTCCTGCTCTCCTCGTACTCGAACGATACTGCGACCCGACGCAGGACAGCTCCCGCTAATACGGAGGCCGACCAAGAAGGAGGTGGTATCACCTGAGCGCTGTACGACGGGCCGACTCCCGATCTGCTGGGGCTCGAGTCCGATGTAACGCTCGCAATCCGCGGCATGTCCGGCGTCGCGAGATCTTTTTGCTCGTCTTTGCTCGAGTGCTCGACCAGCCTGACTCCCGTTTCCGCCACTTGAAAAGACGCTCTCTCGCTCGCCCCGCTTGGCGACGCCATGGCCGAGCTGCCGACGTTGTTGCACGTCGTCGAGGCAGAGCTCCCCGACCGGACGACGCGCACCAAGACCGTCAAGACTGCCGCGTTGGTCGTGCTTGGTGATTCGCCCGCAGATGGCGAGCGAGCGACGCCCATTCGACAGTCAAAGTGCTTACGTCGTTGCTGGACAAGATGGCCGACCACGACGGACCGGATCGCCATCTCGGTGAGGGCAACTTTGGCTTGATCGCACGCGACTGTTTGTTGCGACTCCGAGGCGGCTTCACAGCGGACGGCCCGCAGCACAACGCGTGGTGGAGCAACTACACGGCGACGGCTGTGGAGGCCGACCAATTTCGGTTAGGCTAGGGTTAGGGTTAGGGTT
>PJQD01000090.1:0-10204 GCA_002922495.1 Rhodotorula taiwanensis | reverse complement strand
GCAAACAAGCTTCCTTGACATGACAAGCCAGCTGTGACTTGCTATGAGGTACCCTGTAACACCCGTGTGAGCATTGCAGCTGGGGATGCTGCAGTATGTGAGCTGCAAGTGGCGCTTTCGGATGAGCTTGTCAAGCTACCTGCTGGTGCTCAGCGGGTCTCCTTCTTCTAAGCTGATAGCCATGGGTTAATGCCAGGCTTGCCGCCTGAGAAGCTGCAGGAGAAAGCGCCAGGAGACCGGCCCAAGGAGGGAGTCAGACAGCAGACACCTACAGCACGCTCGGCAACCGGCACTGGTTTTGAGAAGCCTTGGAGTTGTGCTGAGGGGGTCGAGCAGTTGTGACAAGTTTATGACAGTAGACTTTCCGGGAGAGCAGAGCTGCGCTCCCTAGCACCATGGATGCGCAAGGAGTCAAGCTTGGCCAGAGGAGGACTGCGAAGGTGCGCTGCTGCGGCAGGGCCAGGTGGCCGGAGAGTACGAGGTTGTGTGCAGCGGGGCGAATATTTCTGGTTCGAGCTGCAGTTGCGCTCCTGCAGGCTCTCCCATACACTGACACTGAGCTCAACAACGCCGTAACAAGTGCGCCAATATACCAGGTTGGCTCGGTCTAAATGTGGCGGTGGTACATATATGCTACTTTAGAGAGCACAAATATACAAGGCGAGATAGTATAGTGGTTAGTACTGCTGGTTCTGATCTTCCTAGAGCACTTCCAGCCGACCTGGGTTCGATCCCCAGTCACGCCTGTTTTTTTTTGTTTCTTTTTTAACGCCGTGCTCCTTGCGTCTTCTTGCACTTTGTTAAGTTTTGTCTCAGGCCACAGAGACTGAGTTGCCCTATGCCAGACTGACTTCGAGCCAGACTGCCCAGGGTCCTCGCCGAAACACTTTGCTGAGACCTTTCCACTCAGCTTGACTTGTTCTGGGTTCGTTGGCCTTGTCTGGGAACTACGAGACCTGTTCCACCAGACGCTACCTGTTGCTCTATCTACTATGCCCAATGATGACGCACGCGCTGTGTGGCTCAGTCTGGCAATCTGGGTCATGTGCATGTGCATGCTGCTGACTCGGTTTCAGAACCAACAGGGACACACCTGTCTTTGAGGCCTGGTGGACGCTGGCTGTCCTTGAGAGCGCACTCGCAAGCGCCCTCATCACCAGCAAGATTGACCTCGTCAACAAGCCCATGACCTCCAAGACGCTCTCCATCTTGTTCACCCGGACGCAAGGCAGACTCTGCCTGCTTTGCGCAAGATCGATCACCTGAACCCGCTGCCAAGTCCGTCTCTGACGCCTCCTGCGCCCTCAGGCCTCGACCAGATCTGCTGCAAGTTCCAGCTCGTGTTCAACATGGCGAGCACACTCCCGTCTTTCTGGTCCGACACCGCAGCCGACTTCTCCAAATGTCTCAAAGACTCGGCAAAGAAGATGCCAAAGCATCCCAAAAAGGTCACCAAGACAAGTGCGTCACCACTCGGCAAGACCATCAACACATGACTGCGGATCCTGAACTTGTTCGACCAGAGCCGGAAGGACCACTGGTTGCGCATCATCATCTGCATCTTTGATGGGCCAGACTCTGCTCCCAAGTAAACTGTCTTGCTCTGTGATGCTCAGAGTGTACACTGTGGCAAGTTGCTGTCGGATAACCTGCTGCGGACAACGAACTTGACCCTTTTCTCACAGCTGTTTTGCTTTCAACCTCTCTCAATAGCCTTGCAAGAGTGTCTCCTTGCTGAAGGCACAGGAACAAAGAGAAGCTTCCGCTTGCGGACGGCACAGTGTGCATCAAAGGCACAGGCATGCAGGTGCACTAGGGGCCTTTCTCACCAGTGTGGTGGCAGCAGTCATCTCAATGTCAGAGCAGCCTCTCTGAGCAAGGGTGTAGTCCAAAGAAGAAGAGCAGGAGCAAGCACCTTCTTGCCAATGTGGCATGCATGCTGCAAGGGCTTGTTGGCGGAAGTACACCACAAATGTGCCAACTTGCTTGACAGCATGATGACGGCCTTGCCAGCTGCACCCTCCTCTTCAGCACAACAGTTGGCCTCTTTTGAAACAATGTGGTACCTCGTCTGCACGCCTGAGACCCAAGGAGGCCCGCAAACTCGCTTAAAGTCTGAAGCAGCGCCTGGCCTTGTTATTGACCGTGCCCAGCTTGGACACGCGTGTCTGCTTGCTGTTCTCCTGGCGGTGGCAGCTTGATTGCCAAACGGGGGAACTTGCGGGGTACCTCTGCAGCGTGGAAGACGGCATCGGTCACAGTCAAGGGGGAGCCTCTGTAGATGGTGGTGTGACTGGCGGCAAGGGCATGTGACAGTCCTACGGACAGTGTAGGAAGGCAAGTATTGATCAGGGACAGTTGCAAAGCCGGTCAGGACCTCGAGAAGATCATGACTTGGCCGCAGCTGACAGTAAATTGGTCAGAATGTGACATCCTTGGGTCTTATTGCTGGTACAGGGACACACCAGATCGTGTCGCTTGTTGAACGGCAGTGCAGTATTGTCTATAATCTCGTGCGGCGCGCTCGGTTCTCCGCTAACAGGCCGGTCCCGCCCCACTCGAAGCGATGTACCTTGCCCACTTGGCCGTGTCTAAGTTTTAGTGCTTGAGTTGTCTTGTCAAAAGAGTGAGTCATGAGGCAACAGCAGGGCCTCCGCGGGCATGAGACGTCCCGCTCCCCGGGCCAAATTCGAAGACATTGGCTGCGAGACCATGGTCCGCCGCAATCAGCAAGATTCACTTGTTTGTCAGGGTCTCTGACAATCCTTCGAGGTACATGCCGCAGCATCGGCGGCTCAGTTGCAAGGACCGCGCGGTGCCACCGCTCGTGCAAGGACATCTCGACCAAGGGCTTTGCAGGAAGATCAAACTCTGGAGGCCCGCAGGGTCAAAGCAGGGACTGCTCAGATACGGCCCGGGCAAAGAGGAGGACTTGCTGGAGGCAGCCTCTTGCACAGCTCTGGTTCTTGAGCTTGATGCTGCTGCTGTACTGGTTGTCTTGCACGAGAAGGAGGCAGTTGGGAATGTCAGCGCTGTTTGCGCAGATGATTAGGTACGCTTCCTGGGAAAATGCCTGGTTTGCGATGATGAAGTCTGGGATCGTCTTGCCAGGTATGTCAAAGAGCAGGAGTTCAAGTGTGAACTGGACAAAATTGAGCGGGCTCGTTGGGTTTGTTTGGAGACCTGCCGCCATAGATCTTGGCTGTGACCGTCTGGAATTAGTGTCCGCCAAAGTCAGCTTGCGTACCGGCGTACCAGAACTTGGAGATTTGGAACTTGAGACAGACCGGTCTTGAGGTGTCCGGATGAGGAGGAAGCGAAGGATAGATCTTGAGACATTCCTTGCCACTGACAAACGCCGGCTGACATGCCTCTGCACCGCTCGCATTCCCCGCGCAAGGCGCCGCCGTCTTTTCCCCTGCACCTTGCTCAAAATTTGAAACCATCCGTCGTGCGACCCCTTTGCCCTCACATTGCAAGACGCCGCTAGCGCCTGGCTCCAACTGTTGCTGTGCAAGTCCTGCTGCTCAAGGCTTGTCTGGGTGAGCCTGCTCCGTTTGCGCTTGTTTGGCGATGGCGGTGGCCGCTCCTCCTTCCGCTTGCTCTGCATTGCGCTGTAGGTTGTTGCTGTTGGCAGCTTTGGCTTTGACCGTCTCTGCAGGCCGGCAATAAGGCTGCTCTGCTTGACCTTGTCCTGGACCTTCTGCATTGGCAGGATTGAGGGCCTGCGCTTCAACAGCCGGCTCCTCTAGCGCTTCTGCAGGTTTGGCGGCCGCTTTGTACGTCTTGACAACGCTCTGTAAGATCTGTCAAATTGTGTTCCTGAGGACGTGGACGTGTTTGATAGTGCCGAGCTTGTGGAACGCGAGAATCGATTGCCTGCGGGCGATCAAACCAAGGGATTGCCAAGAACCGCGTCGAGAGGCACTAGTGCCAGCAAGTTGCGAGCCAGAAGATCCCGTACGCCTTCCTGATGGCGTTCGTATTTGCGGCGAGCACAGCAGACAAGTTGTCGACAAGCTGCGGTCATGCAATATGTCAGAAAGTTTGTCCCTCAAACAATCCTTCTGAAGCTTACCTCAGAACCAAAGACGATGACCCAAAAGTTCTGCTTGATGTTGCTTTCAGGTTACGAATTGCAAGCAGGCCGTCCAGATCTTCATTGAGTGGTGGAAGCTGTAGTGGAAGCTTGTTGACGCTGACAATGTTGCCGTCATAAATTGCAACCGATCCTTTGAGGACTGGCCCATACTCCCAGTTCTTGTCGGCCTCTCGGAGCACTTCGAGCACTCCGTCCATTTCCATGATGAAGTCCTTTTTTCCTGCGTTGAGGTCCTCCTTCTGATGGCAGGACAAACATGCACTCGTTTATGCTCACCCAACAGAGAGTCTTGACGGGGCACTGCAAGCTGTCAGAGGAGGCACCAATGCCACCGTGGGATCATCTTGAGCTTCTTCCGACAGCTTTGACTGTGCCTGCCAAGTAGACAGTGTACCCGCAAGCGGGCGGCTGGGTCACTGGGTGTAGTTGATGATCTGTTGTGCCTGTAACATTTGCGCATTGGTTGGCTGGCATCTGTGTAGCTGTACTGCAGCAACTCACAATTGACTCACTCAGATTTACAGGCTTATGACTTAGCTGTCAGCCTGAGTCTAACACTGTCTGCCACATCTTCCCTGGCAAGTGGTCCTGAAGCAATGCCAAGAGCCAGCTGAGATTGTCCCTATTGGCCTTGCAGGAGCTGAAGGGCATAGATCTCCCTCCTGGGCCCCAAACAGATGTCTGCAGCAGCAGCATTGATGCGGGGTCTTCACAGCAGCCGGAATAGAGAGCAACACAAAGGACTAGACTTGCAAGCTGAGGCACAGCTCCTCCTACCGTGATATACATTAAACTCACAGCATTTTGCGTAAGGCTCATGAGTCAGAGGGACTGGTTTGGGTTGGATATGTATCTACAAGTTTACGCGCACTTCTATGGCAAGCTCGGTTGATCTAGTTGGTTATGATGTGGACCTAATACGAGTGTTAAGTCCAATGTCGGCGGTTCGATCCCGCCACTGAGCAAGTCTCTTCTTTTGCAGCCCCTAGGCATGGGCTGTTGTGCACTTTTTGCTGTTCAGCAGCAGGCGGTGCGGTCGGCTGCAAAACTGACAGGAGGAGTAGGAATCTGAGCACTGTGGAGGAGTGCCTTGTCATCAACTCCAGTGTGCTGCAAGTACCCGCATAGACTTCAATTGGCAGACACCCCTACAGGCAGTGTCTGGATGATCCTAGAGTAGGTGGACGTGGATACGCTTGCAAGCTAAGCCAAAAAGACAGCCGGCAACAACAACCCCAAACGCCAGACGCCGAGCCCCCACCACCAAAAAGAGAAACTCTCTGGCCGGGAATTGAACCCGGGTCTCAGCCGTGACAAGGCTGGATACTGACCACTATACTACCAAAGACCTGGAGGAAACTAGCCCAAAATGCAACACACATCCCACCTGACCGTCTCCCCCCCAGTCTCACCTACCGCTGAGGCTCTCCCCTCGCTGTCTACACACACAAAAGGCCAACACTACAAGCCCACTGACACCAACGCAGACAAGCAGAACCAAGGACAAGGCCACTGCACATGTGGGAAGGGGTGGGGCCAACTGCTGGCTGTTGGCTTATTCACCCGGGCTGGCTCAAGTTCCCCTCTAGGGGGCTTCATGTCCAGGGAATCATTCAACACAGACACCTTGTGTGGAAAGTCTGCAGCAAACACTGACCAATTGTAGTTAGGGGGAGGGATCTGCTCAGATGCTGCACTTGGTCCTTGTTTCACTGAGATATATCGGTGGATCACTTGCCTGAGACCGGATGAACGTGCTGATTGTTTATTGGAAAATGCCAGTTTGGGATCTGCAGAAGTACAGCGTTGCATGGTCGGCAGATCCTGACAAGGACAAGCTTCTCCAAGTTGGCAGAACGGATGTGAGTGCTGGAGTGAGTCGCCCCCTGCATCATGCCCGGGAAAGATTAGGTACTCAGACTTTGCCTCTCTAAACAGGGACTTTGTCGCGATCAAGTTTTCAAGGTGCTTGGATACATCGCACAAGCTCAAGCTGAGCTAGCTGTGCCTCTACTTTCTCTCCGGCGGCGGTTTGTGGGTCGGACACTTTCTTCTCTCTCTACATTTACTGATGACGACTCTCTCTGCCTCAGCTCTGCTGCCTCTTTCCGCACCTCAGTGATGCCCTTGATCACGCTCTAGCTCAGTTCAACAGTGCCAACACCGGTGGACCTGCTGTCGCTATACAACGTATGTAGCATAGTCAAAATGACTTCCATTCAAAAATGCCGCAAGTTGTGGGGGCAGAGTGTGCACAGCGTTGTGCAGAAAACTGTGCGGCGTTCACTTGCTAGCCAGAGGTAGTACCATCTAGACAGCATCAATGCGCGCTGCTTGGCATAGGAAGAAGGGGCTGTAGGGGGAGCAGCCACAGTCTCGCGAGCGAGCTTGCTGAAAATGGACAAATCCAACAAAGTTCCGGACAAGTTCAACGAAGTTCCCCGGTCTCACCTCCAAGAATGAGGGCCTCGCTTGTCTCACGCCCTATCTTTGGACCTGATCCAGCTTCCTGGCTGGCATACACTCAACGCTGACTGCCTGCGCGCTTGCTTGCACATGTGCTGCCTTGCTGGCGCGTAGTGCCCGACCCCACATTATCCGTGCATGACCCGATTGCGCTCCAAAAATCCAACAACGCGTTGCCCGCACCTGCCGCAACCCTTCCAAGATTGACAACATTGTCCTTGAGGTCCAACGGTCTGCGCCAAACCGCCAGGACATGTCGGGCAATGGCAGCGCCTCAACTTCACCTCCATCATCTCAACCTTTGTCTTACAGTCAGTCCAAGAACCTCCAAGACGCAATTGACTGGTCAGTCCACCTCAAAGACCTCAAGTGAGTTGTCTGGCACGCTCAGGTTAACGGACAAGTTGTGTGCTGACTTGTACAGAATTGTCTTCTTTTCCTCGTTCAGCATCCTTGCGGTTCTCAACGACCTCCCGTCCAACTTCTACGCAAGTAGTGTCTTTGTAGACAACTCATCAGGAGCTACCAGATGTGAGTGGTCTCATCTTGCTGAGACTATATTTGAGCTCGCCATTGACAGTTGAATTGAACAAAGTTGACGCTTCTTGACTTGCCTGTCCTCATAGCTAGCGGTGATTTATCAAGCACGGTTATGCACACAACTGTATGCTTGCTGATTATGCTTTCAATTGCATTCCTGCCCCTTGTCTTTGCCAACTTTTCCTTGGATTTGTTCCCAGCGCGCCTCTTCAACGATCTTCCCTCGGCTCTGCAACTCTCAACTCCTCCGACTTGACGTCACTCAGGGTGAGTCCTTTTTTGTGCGGACGTCACAGGGGATTGCGCTGAAATTCAATCACATTGACTCGTTGAGCTTTGCACAAAAACGGTCGAGATGCTGACGACCCACTCGGTTCTACAGATTCAGCTCTGTTCATTTGCACAAGCATCAAGCATATCAAGTTCAAGCTGACACACCGCAATTTGCTGCTTCTGCATATCCCTTTCATCTCCAAATCACCCTCAATGACGATTGCATTCGCTCTTTCCCTTTCATCCTCCGACATCTTGCTTTCCACCTTAGATCAAAACTGTCATTTTCTTTGTTGTCAGTGAGATTCCCAAGCTACTGGCACCAAAACTTGCCTTCTCGCTGTTGTCGCGCGCAAACTCCAATCCGCACATTCCTGCAGCTACCGGTAAACTGCTTGGCACGAGCACTCCACAACATTTACGCGCGCTGACTCTGCCGCCAAAATCTGCCGCAAATTGCTTGTTCATACGATCTGTTGCACCTCTGCCCTCCACCTTGGATGCCAAACGCCTTGACACCCAAATGACCGCTACCACCTCGTTCCTTGACATCAATCAACCTTGAATGGGCTACATGAACACATGTGAGCCAACCTTTGTGAATCTTGCTTGTCTTGCCGTCCTGCAACGCTCGCCCTCTTCAACTTTGAACCCTTTGCTAGTCAAGCTTCTCCTCTTCTCACACAGCTTTTGCAATGGACCTCTACTTGTGCGACGCGACCATCAACATTGTCCCCGGTATGATGCTGCTCTTGCTGCCACACACACGCCATTGCCAACTTGACGCAAGACATCATCACCGCACTTTGACTCGCTCAACAATCCGGTTAAGGCCAACACTCAAACTTCGGTATGGCGAGGCCGATGATGTGTGTTCACATTGACCCTGACCGTTCAGGCATTCCAGCTGTGCTCTCCCACTTTGGGAACTATTGAGGCAGAGAGCTGGTCCTTGTCGAATTTGGCCTCTTCATCGCGGATGGTCCCGGTTCGCTTGAATTGGAAGGAGCAACAATCAGAAGCTCGACGCCCCAGCGCGCTCGCAGCTACAACTCTACACGTGCCGAGCAAACCGACACCTCTTCCTGTTGCCTTGCACCTTCGCAGATCCGAGAACTACGACGTCTGGACCATTCAGGTCCGGGCGCTCGTGGGCATTGGCGCATGCAAGGTCATTGACGGCGCAGCACGCGAGGGAGGCCCCTTCGATGCGATCCTCTGGGACCGATCGAACGAGTTTGTCACCTCGACCATTGTCATCTCGGCCAGAGCGTCATCCATCACATTGCCAACAGTGACCATTCCGCACACGCGTACTGGCTCGCCCTCCGTAACGTCTACTGTCTGACGGACACCCAGGACGCTCAGCGCCTCCTCACTCGGTTCTGGGACCTCTTGCTTCCGACTGCGTTGCCCGAGGCATTCAAAACCTTCTCGAAGGAGTACAAGGCCGCCCTTGCCGCCATCAAGGCCGCCAACATCAAACTCGAGACCGTCTTCTCCTCGCACCTCCTCAACGCGTTGCCGCTGAGTCTCGGCGCCTTCCAGACTGTAAAGGCTGCTCCCCAGGCAGTGGAAGTGAACTGCTGGTGAGCAATACAGTGGAGAAGAAAGAAAGAGAAGCGACACTACACACCTGCTCCCCAGGCAGTGGAAGTGAACTGCTGGAGAGCAAGAGACAAATGACCGAAAGGTCTGAAGGAAAGAAGGTCCGCGGACAAGCCGGTCTCAGTAAAGAGGTCCGCGGACAAGCCGGCCCGGGCCCAAGGAGAAGAGGAAGCGGCCCGGCTAAGTCAAAGCGGCCCGGCTAAGTCATCCGGTCGGGAGAGCGTCTGCAGCAACCCCCCCCCTCGATCGAAGCGGCCGGATGCCCAAGGCCGTGCGATGCCTAACAAAGGCAGGCACCGGCAACGACTTGGTCATGATGTCGGCCACCATACGCGCCGTCGGAATGTACTCGACGACGAGGTTGCCCTGCTGGACCTGCTCGCGGACGAAGTGCTCCGTGAGGCGGAGATGGCGGGTCCGATCGTGGAACTGAGGTTCGCGCGAGAGGGCATTGGCGCCCTGATTGTCCCCAAACAGCACCACTGGGCGGTCCTGGCCCTGCGCCAGCTCAGTGAGAAGCTGCGACAAATGGATCGCCTCTTATGACGCGTGCGAGAGGCCAAGATATTCGGCTTCCGTCGACAAGGCGGTGACGCGCGGCTGCAGCTTTGACGACCAGGAGACGGCGCCGGAGGCGAGGACGAAGGTGTAGCCCATAGTCGAGCACGATGTGGTACGACAGGCCCCCCAGTCAGAGTCGGAGTACGCCTCAACCCCGGCAAGCGGCGAGTCATCCGGCTGGAATTCGAGGCCCATGTCGAGAGTACCCTTGATGTACTGCAGCACCCGGACAATGGCTGCCCAGTGCGAGGCATCGGGGCGTGCGGCGTGGCGACCCAGGACCCCAACGGCGTAGCACAAGTCGGGTCGCCTCCCGAGCATGGCGTACATGAGCGAACCCACCGCTTGGAGGTAGCGGGAGCGGAAAGCCGGGGTGGGTTGATGTTCCTCCGGCGCGACAGCCAGCTGCAAGTTCGGCTGCATGGGCGTGGGCGCCGTACGACCGTCGGCGTGACCAAGGCGGAGAAGGATGTCCTCAAGGTACGCTCGCTGCGAGAGGAAGATGCCGCCGTTCTCGCGTCGATGGACCTGGATGCCCAAGATGAACTTGGCTTTGCCGAGGTCCTTGATGCCGTACTCGCGCTTGAGACCGTTCTTGACGCGCTGGCACGGCTGCCCAGTGCGAGTTGTCCGGTCTCGCAGCGTGACGGCCAA